>CM077155.1:146769191-146827097 GCA_039583875.1 Platanthera guangdongensis | reverse complement strand
ATTACATCATAATGTTTTGATGTATGTTTGAGTTACTTGTGCAGGTTAGGTATTCACTGGACTGAAGCTAAAACTTTCTAAGTCCATGTGTCGACACCCAGAGGGAAAGTGTCGACACTTGAGAAAGCTTGTGTCGACACCCAGACAAAGCAGTGTCGACACTTGGAGTCATTGTGTCGACACCTGGGATGAAGAGTCGACACCAGACAAAAGTGTCGACACAAGGAGCTGTGTCGACACTCAGTGAAGAAGAATGCAGAGAAGCAGTGTCGACACTTAGCAGAATTTCGACACCTAGAAGAGCTGTGTCCTACACCAGAAAGTGTCGACACTTGGAGTTGTGTCGACACTCAGCAAAATTCTGCAGAGACTAAGTACAAGTGTCGACACCCAGCACAATGTGTCGACACTTAACCAGAAGAGTCAACACTTGAAGTATGTGTCGACACTCAACACAATGTGTCGACACATACCAGAAGAGTCAACACTTGAAGTATGTGTCGACACTCAACACAATGTGTCGACACACAACCAGAAGAGTCAACACTTGAAGAAAGTGTCGACACCCAGCACAATGTGTCGACACTCAGTTGAAGACTCAAAGAAAGTGTCGACACAAGGAGCTGTGTCGACACTTAGCAAGAACAGAAATATCTACAAAAATATTCTAAGTACAAGTGTCGACACTAAGGGAATGTGTCGACACTCAGCTGAAGAATCTATATTGAAGACTTGTGTCGACACCAAGAAGCAGTGTCGACACTTGACAGTTTCACACATGAAGATGTGTCGACACAAAGGAGATGTGTCGACACTTAGAAGAATTTAACAGTTTACAAAAGATCAAGTACTTGTGACGACACTCAATTCCAAGTGTCGACACCTGAATAAGAATCTGTGTCGAGACATACAAGGAGTTGTGTCGACACCTTGTAGACTTGTGTCGACACTTACACAGCATGTGTCGACACTTGGTCTATAAGTGTCGACACTTAAGACAGAAGTCTCGACACTATCTGACAGTTAGAGAATTTCAAGAATTGACTGGATGACATGACAGCTGCCGTTCCAGCCGGTCTACAGCACTTGTCAGAGATGTCAGAAGTCAGTTATGAACCGGACCAGCCGGTTACCATGAAGAAGGCCTATAAATAGGCACAGACTGTTACAGAAATAAGATAAGTTGTTGTTAAGAGTTACAGAAGAAGTTAATTCTGATTGAGTTCAGATTAATCTAAGAGATTTGTTCAAGTGGTTGCTGATCAAGTTATCCAAGTGATACAAACAAGAAGATTGTGCTGTCCAACGGCAGATCTAAGAAGTTGGAGAGAGAGAGCTCCAATCAAGAATTCAGTCTTTGGAACTAGGCTGAGAAGAAGGATTCAGAAGCATCTGGATCTTAAGAAGCAGAGGTCAAGGAACAACTGCAGAGGATTCAGACTTATTCAGTTCTACTCAAGAAGCTTTTGAAGGAAGCTAAGTCAGTTTGGATCTATCTGAGTTCTTCCAAGAACTCAGCAAGAAACTCTCAACTCCTCTCTTATTTTCTGAGTTGTTGAGTTATTTGTTGTAAATACTATTTTTAACTTGTAGGATCTTTGATCTGAGTGCATTGTAAGCCTAAATTTATAAAGGCTGAGGGTAGGGCTTGATAGCCTGAGTGTAGGAGTTGAAGAACTCTGAGTGTAGGCCTTGATTGGCTGAGTGTAGGCCTGGTGGCTGAGTGTAGGCTTTGGAGAAAAGCTGAGGTGTAAGGCTTTGGGCCTGAGGTGTAGGAACCTATTTGGGTTCTGAGACAGTGGAGAAGTTTGGCCGAATCTAGTACACTGCTAGATAGGCGAAGGGGGAAAGTGGATGTACCCAAAGATTGGGGAACCACTATAAATCACTGTGTGCTGTGCTGTGCATGTCTGTGTATGATTTGTTATTTGTTGTTGCTGTAATTGACTAGTTAGAATCTGTGATATAACTGTTTGGCTGCCAACAAAGTTAGAAAAGGTTAGGTCACCTATTCACCCCCCCCCCCCTCTAGGTGTTTAGGTACCATATCTTTCAAGTGGTATCAGAGCCAGTTTCCTCAAAACAAGGACTAACAGTCTAAGGAGATCCTGTTTTGGCAGAAACAGTCTAGGTCAGAAAACAGCTTCAAGAAAATCAAGAACCATGGGTTTCCTTTGAAAATCATAAAGAATTGGGTTCCATGAAATTACCTATTGCAGAAAGGAAATTTTTGGGATCTGGAAAGAGAGGGTAAGGCTATTCATGGAGGCCTCAGACCCTAGAATATACATCACAGTAAAGGAAGGGCCTTATGTGCCAATGAAGATCTCAGTATTGGATGCAAATCAGAGGACTCCAAAGGATTTCTCTGAGATGACCAAGGATGAAATTGTCCTAGCCACTATGGACAAGAGGGCACAAAACATAATAGTGAGTGCCATTGATGATGCAACTTTTCAGAACTTAATTCACTGTAAAACAGCAAAAGAAATGTGGGATACCCTCATTGTCTATATGGAAGGTTCTGAAGAAGTTAGGCAAGATAGGAAGTCCTTGCTTAATCAAGAGTATGAGAGCTTTAGGCAAGGCAAGGGAGATAGCATCACTGAATGCTACAAGAAGTTCTATAGAATAGTTAATGAACTCATGTCTTATGGAAGAGAGTTCAGCAACTATGAACTAAATGACAAATTCCTAAGGTCCCTAACCAAAGATTGGGACACCAAGATCTGTGCCATAAGAGAAATGGCAAAGTTGGGAGAAATTCCTCCTCCTACACTATTTGGCAAGTTGTTGTCATATGAGATGCAGCTGACAGTGAGGAAAGAGGAGGAGAAATCAACAAGGACTGAGCACAAGGAAAGGACTGTTGCCTTCAAGACAGAAGTTCCCAGAAAATGCAGAACTAAGTCATCAACTCCACCTCCAGAGGTAGTTGAATCTGAGTCAGAAGGGTCTGTCAGTACAAAGTCTACAAGCAGTGAAAGTGATGAAGACTTTGCTGCCTTCACTAGACACTTTCAGAAATTCCTGAAAAAGAAACAGTGGAGGTCCAGACCATCTACTTACAAGGGAAAAGAAGTCTTGTATCAGGAGAAAAAGCCTTCAAAGAAGGACAGAAGAAGACAAAGACAAGCAAGGCAACTGGATCAAAGATTGTGTGCTACTGCTGCAATAGACAGGGTCATGTCATTGCTGATTGTCCTGAGAAAAGAAAAGAATCCAGTGACAGGAAAAAGACTCACTTCAAAGGGAAGAAAGAGAAGTCTTTTGTTGCCAAGAATGAGAAGACTCTTTCAGATATTTCTTCTTCAGACACTGATACTGATGCTGAAGCCTACATAGGGCTATTTGCTGAAGAAGAAGAAGAAGAATTTATGCAGATCTTGGAGTCAATTTATGAACAAGAAGATTGCCAGTGCCAAGGACTGATGGCATTGACTGAGAGCACCAAAATCCTGGAGCAGCCAGGACCTAGTCAGGTATAAAGTCCAACTCTAAGTTCAGTTTCTTGTTCTACTTCAGAATCAGATTCATCTTCATCAAATGATGGAAGTGTTTCTGAGTCTGAAGAAGATATTTATCAGCTCATAGATGAATATAAGGTTCTGTTACAGGCTTATAAGAAAAGCAAGTCCCTTGCCAAAAGTCAGGCAAAGGAAATTGCTGATCTAAAGGCTGCTGCAACAGACCTTGAGAAGCAGTATGATCAAAACTGAATGAAGTAGCCAGGCTGAAAACACATTACAGGTGATTCAGATGGTACATAGTACATTAAGAATGATCAAATTAAGAGACTGGAGACCAATCTTCAGAAAGAGAGAGACTGGTGCAAAGTTTTCAAAGCCTAAATCAGTTCTACCTTTGATTGATGATTTACTCATCACAAAAGGCAAGGCTGGACTGGGTTTTGTTAAACCTGCTAGGACTGTTCAGGATCAGTCCAAGTCCAAGGGCAAGGCCCCAACATTCAATAAGTCAGCTGTAGTTAAGACAGCAAAGTCTGTACCTAAGCAAAGGTACAATAAGTTTGAATGTTGGTGTTGTGGCAAGGTTGGCCACTTTGCCTTGGATTGTTGGCACAATGCAAGTGCCAAAGGGAGTAGCAAGCTACCTGGTGGAAAGCCAGTAGGTAGTCTTGTCAAGTTGCAAACTAACAATCACCAAGGACCCAAGAAAACTTTGGTTCTAAGGTTCATTAATTTGTTTGCAGGTAAGTCCAAGTGGCCATACCCCAACATGGTACTTGGATAGTGGATGTTCAAGACATATGACTGGAACAAGGGGACTACTGAAGGACTACATTCCAATCAAAAATGGTCCTAAAGTGACCTTTGGTGGTTCTGAAAAAGGAATCATCAAAGGGTTTGGTAACATTTCTTCAAACCTAGTTACCATTACTCAAGTGGCTTATGTTAAAGGGTTGAAACACAACCTTATAAGTATAAGTCAGTTAAGTGATGTAGGGTATGACATCTCATTTGTTAAAAATGGTTGTCATATCAAGAGGTCAAGTGATCAAGAGATCATTTTGACAGGATATAGGAAAAGAAATGTCTATTGTCTAGACATTATGATTGAGAACAATGGTTCTCCTGTTTGTCTTGTAGCTGATGAGACAATCTCTCATTGTGTCAAATGGCACAAGAGGCTTGCCCATCTTAACTACAAGACTATTAGCAAACTCTTTAGCAAAGAGTTAGTGAGGAATGGTCCTCAAGTTAAGTGTGTTAAAGATGGAATTTGCTCAGCTTGTCAAAAGGCAAGCAGACCAAATCCACCTTTAAAAGCATAGAGAACAAAGATGCTGTGAGGTTTTTATACCTCTTGCATATGGATCTATTTGGTCCAATGCCAGTTCACAGCTTAGGTAGGAAGGTCTATACCTTTGTAGTTGTTGATGACTACTCAAGGTTTTTCTGGGTGTTCTTCTTAAGGCAGAAATCTGAAACACCTAGTGTCTTCTATAGCTTTGTTAAGCAAATTCAGAATGAATTGAACTGTACAGTGGTCAAATTAGAAGTGACCATGGTACTGAGTTTCAGTCTGAAAGCATGACAAACTGTGTGAAGACTTTGGGATATTTCAAGAATTCTCTTCACCTAGAACACCTCAGCAAATGGCATTGCTGAGAGGAAAATAGGACCTTGATAGAGGCTGGTAGGACCCTACTAAGTGATACATCACTGCCAGAGTATTTCTGGGCTGAAGCAGTTAACACTGCATGTCATGTTATAAATAGGGCTACCATCACTAAAAGGCTAAACAAGACCCCCTATGAAGTTGTGAAAGGCAGGAAACCAAACCTATCCTATTTTAGGATCTTTGGTTGTAAATGCTTCATACTTAACAATGGGAAGTCTTACTTAACAAAGTTTGCTGCCAAGTCCCAAGAGGGAATTTTGTTGGGTACAGCAACAATAGTAAGGCTTATAGAGTATACAACTTGACTACACAAGTTGTAGAGGAGACTGTGCATGTAGTTTTTGATGAGACAAAACTTATTAACAATGAGTTGTCTAGCATGTATGCAGCCCCACAGGTTTGACAAACAGATTGGACAAGCTTACTATAGAAGAGATGCCTGCTGCAAGACAGCAAGTAGAAGGCAATAGCAGTTGTCCAGGGGGAGAACTACATGTACCAATAGCTGAAGAAATACAAGAAGTACAGCATGATGCAGATGCTGAAGAAGCTCAACCTGAAGATAGGATGCCACCAGCCAACAGGCATCTAAGAGATCATCCAGTAGAGCTGATTATTGGAGATCCAAGACAAGGAGTTCAGACAAGGAGCAGAAATCAGAATGCTGCAGTATATTCTAGTTTTCTGTCTCAAGTAGAACCTAAGAAATTTGAAGAAGCTATACAAGACCACAGTGGACTGAAGCTATGCAAAAAGAACTTAATCAGTTCAAAAGGTGCAAGGTTTGGGAACTGGTTCCTAAACCTAAAGACCACAATGTTATAGGAACTAAGTGGATCTACAGAATAAGTTAGATGAACAAGGGGTCATCATTAAGAATAAAGCTAGACTGGTTGCTAAAGGATATAGGCAAGAAGAAGGTATTGACTTTGATCAAACCTTTGCTCCAGTAGCCAGACTGGAAGCCATAAGGATGTTCTTGGCCTATGCAACCTATCAAGGATTCAAGGTATACCAAATGGATGTCAAGTCAGCATTCCTAAATGGTAATTTGAAAGAAGAAGTCTATGTGGAGTAGCCATCAGGTTTTGTTGATCCAACTTTACCTCATCATGTCTATAGACTTAGGAAAGCTTTATATGGGTTAAAGCAACTCCTAGAGCTTGGTATGAAACCCTATCTAGTTTCCTCATTAAGAACAAGTTCTCAAGGGGGAAAATAGATAAGACTCTATTCCTTAGGGAATCTAGAGGCAAAGTAATACTTGTCCAAATATATGTAGATGACATTATATTTGGGTCTACTGAAAGTAGCCTTTGCAAAAAGTTTGCAAAGCTATGCAAAGTCAGTTTTGAGATGAGTAGTATGGGAGAGCTGAAGTTTTTTCTTGGGTCTCCAAGTTAAACAGACTGAAAGTGGTCTATCCATTTGTCAGTCCAAGTTCACCGTAGAACTCATAAGAAAATATGGTATGGATTCATCCAGCACCATGAAGAATCCTATGGGGTCAAGTATGTCTCTTAGCAAGGATGATGCAGGGAAACCTGTAGATGAAACCTTGTATAGAGGTATAGTTGGCTCCCTACTATACTTGACTGCAAGTAGGCCTGACATTATATATGCTACATGTGTTTGTGCCAGGTATCAAGCCTGCCCTAAAGAGTCTCACTTGACTGCTGTCAAGAGAATCTTGAGATATCTAAAGGGCACTCCCTATCTAGGCCTCTGGTACCCTAGGAATGGAGATTTTGATCTAACAGGTTATACAGATGCAGACTTTGCAGGATGCAAAGAGGATAGAAAGAGCACAACTGGAACCTGTCAATTCCTAGGTGGAAGAATAATTTCATGGAGCAGCAAAAAGCAGACTAGTGTGGCTATCTCCACAGCTGAGTCAGAATATGTAGCTGCAGGAAGTTGCTGTGCTCAACTTCTGTGGATTCAACATCAGCTAGAGGACTATGGATTTCAGGTAAGTAGAACTCCACTTTACTGTGATTCTATAAGTGCTATTTCAATAGCTAACAACCCTGTATCTCATAGTAGAACAAAACATATTGAGATTAAATATCACTTTCTTAGGGAGCATGTAGAAAGAAATGATATTGCACTTGAATATGTTAAAACTGATAATCAGATAGCTGACATGTTTACTAAGCCCTTAGAAGAAGCTAAGTTCAATAGATTCAAAATTGAACTAGGTATGATAAACTTAGACTAATTTACAGAATAGAAAATTGGCTAAGTAAAAAGGTGTCGACACATAGACAAGTCTATGTCGAGACAGAATAAAAGTGTCGACACTTCAGGAAAAAGGTGTCGACACATCTAGGATGTTGGTGTCGACACTTCAGAATGTTAGTGTCGACACATGTCGAGTAGGTGTCGACACATCCAATGTGGTGTCGACACTTAAGTTTTACTCAGAATTTTCTAAGTAAAGTCTCGACTATTCGTCGAGTAGAGTGGTGTCGACACATAAACATGTGTCGACACATAATATCTGTTGACTAAACTTGTGTCGACACATGTGTGTCGAGACATTATAAGTCAGTGTCGACACTTATTGACAGTGTCGACACATTTTTAGTTATCCATCCCGCCTGTTCGTCTTCAAATCAGAAAGGTATAAATAGGGTTTTGTCTTTGTTTGTCGACACGCTTTCAGAGTTTCGAGACCAAAACTGCTGTGTCGACATTTCTCTTTTCTACAGACAAATTCTCAAACCCTAATGGCTCCCAAGCTCGAGGAAAACGTCAACGAAGGCTACGAACTTGTGTGCGGCGCATTCGACATGGCGATCAAGATATCAAGTCAGTGGTTACCCTAGTCAGCGATTCAGGACTAGAATACTTGGTTTCAGAACCAACCAAGATATGGAAGAAAGAAGTGCTTGAATTCCTTACTGGAGCAACTGTGGATGACTCTGGATACAGAATCAAATCCAGAGTGCATGGAACCAAGGTCAAGGTATCACCCAAAGTCTGAGAAAGGTACTTCAGCTACCTAAGACTCAAGAAGAAGAAGAAGTTTCTACATCCAAGACCAGGGAAGCTTTGGTCTGGTGTGGTCTTGATTCTAAAATGAAGATAGGTTCTGTCTTTAACAGAAAAGGCATGAACAGTCAAGGAAAATTTCTGTCAGAGATAGTGGGCAAGGTCATTCTCAGTAAGACTGGAGGGCATGACAGGGTGTCAGCCTCCATGTTCAATGTCATGACCAGAATTATCTTCAACCTAAAAACAGATTGGTCAATGGTTATCTATGAGAAGATAAAGGAAAGTCTGAAGAAGCCCAATCTGGGCAGAATACTTAGTCTCTACCTGGCTGGTACAATACCAGAGGTAATGAGCACTGCTGCAGGTAGCAAAATCAACCACATGAGAAAGATGGATATGAGGATCTTTTCTAGGTGGGAAAGGGTGCTGTCAAAGGATATACCTACCCCTGAGAAGCAAGTTACTAAGAAAGATTCTCCTCCCAGAAGAAAATGAAAACTGCTGTTGTGGCACAAGAGTCCTCAAGCAGTTCTGAGAGTGAAGAACAGGTGGTGTTCTCACCTGATGATCAAGAGGAGGAGACAGTAGACAAGACCCCTGCTGCTCAAGATGTGGTTGAGATTCAGGGGGAGCCTTCAGTTGTAGAACAACCCTCTACACTGGAGAGTGAGCAAGCCACCATCCTCATCCAAGAGGTACTTGTTGACCTTAATACTTTCAATTTTTCTGTAGTAGATTCTGATTTGTCTGATGTCCATCAGCAAACTCAGCTGCCTAGCCAAGAACCAGATGTTGTTCTTCAAGACACATCAGTTATACTAGAAGTGATTCCTGATAAAGTAGTTGATGAACCCAGTACTTCTCCTGCACAGTCACCAGTTGAATTCACCATGGAAGATCTGTTTCTTAATCTAGATCAAGAAGACTTAAACATGGATAGGTTGCTGCTGCTGAGAGAAGGGTGCTGCTGCTGAGGGGGAGCACATGGAAGTTATGGAAGAGCCTATTAGGCTGGAAACTGAGCAAGCACCTGCTGTGGCAGACTGAAGGCCTGAAAGCCCTAAGGACAGGGTTGATATTGCCAGCACTTCTGCCTCTGAGGATGAGGAGAGTGCAAGGGCCAAGAAGAAGAAACTCTTTGTATTCAAGAGAAGAAGTCAAAGCTACAAGAAGGCTCTACAAACTGTTGCTCAACATTCCTTATTCACACAAGCTCCATCACCTGATTACAGTGCTTAATGGTAGCCATGCAAATCAAGCTGGATGAGCAAAGGAAGGCTATAGAGACTTATGTTGATGAAGGGCACAATACCCTACAATTTGATCTGGCACAGGAAATCAAGTCATAAGGTTTGAGATAAACCTTAATAAAAAGGAGATGACTGAATGTTTTTCAAAGGGTGGTAATGCAGTGGTCTATTTGGCAACTCACCAGGAGAAGATCAAGGCTCAAGTAGATGATATAGCACTAAAGCAAGGCTATGTGCTGGAGAATTAGTTGAGAATGAATGATAATTTAACTGCCTCCCACAATGCTATAGTCACTGAATTGAAGAATAAGACTGCTGACTCTTCTACATCTGCTCTGCTGATGTTAAGGCTGATTTGACAAAGTTTTCCAAGAAGAAATCCAAGCTGTAAAGACTGCAATACAGGATTCCCAGAAAGCCATCTCAGAACAGCTACAAAACTCAAACCTACTTTAAGGATGGAATCAGGTATTTGGATAGTCAGATTAGATTCCAAAAGGATGATGTAAGAGACCATGTGGCCCAAGAAGTCATAAAGGGGGAGAGAGTATTAGTCAAAGCTAGCTCTGACCATGCCAAATGGATATCTAACTCCATCAGAGCTACACTGGGCTATCCTCCACTCTGTGATGATGATAATGTGGCTGAATCAGGGATTCAAAGTGCATATCTTGGAGGTGAGCAACCAGAGGTAGCTCAAGTGATTTATCCACCTCCAGATTTTGACATGATTCATGCAGATGTCAGCACAATGTATAGCCCAACTGCAGGAAAGTCAAATGTTGTTCTAGAAAAGGTTGTTCAACCTATAACAGCAGCTATGCAAGAGGCCTTAGACAAAGAAGAAGAGGCAAGATTGTCAAAGAAGAGGTTTAGGGAACAAGCTGAACTAAAGCCAGATTTTGAACAATGGAGCCCTACCTCTAGAAACATAATTCTAACTGCCTGGAAAGCTGCTAAAGACAACACTACTGATAGAAACAAGTGGTTCTCTGAAGCAGAATGGAGGAAGCATGAAATCAGGCAAGAAGCCATTGTTCAGCACAGAAGGAAGGCTAAGATGGGAAAGCTACCTCCTACAGCTATGGAGCCTAGCAAGTACTTTCCTAAGCCCTATCATTATTTTGAGAGACAAAAAATCAAGGCTGAAGAACAAAAGAAGAAGGACTCAAAAGGCAAGAAGCATGTTGATGCTGAGCCTACTGCTGCTGCTGCTGTCAAGGCTAAAGTCCAAGCTGGAAAAGGAATTGTTATCAAGAACCTGATCAGAAATAGATTAGGAATTAATTTGAAGATTGTTGTAATCTTTTGTATAAGCAACATTTTTGTAAATCATTAAAAATGTATTAGAAAAATGTCAGAACAATTTATGATTAATATAGTATGATTGTTCTGAAATGTGTCTGTTTCTTATTTGTTCTGCAATGTTGAATATGTATACATGTGTGAATTTTTACATGTTCATGTTAATCCTGCTGATTATAATCTGCTTTACATCATTTTATAATTTTTAATTATGAGTGGTGTATATCATTGACTAAGGGTTATGACTTCTCCAAATAGGGGGAGATTGTTGGGTACATTGGTCAAATGTACCTGATTTGAAGAAGCCTCACCCAACTCAATGATATACATCATAATGTATTTGATGTATGTTTGAGTTACTTGTGCAGGTTAGGTATTCACTGGACTGAAGCTAAAACTTTCTAAGTTCATGTGTCGACACCCAGAGGGAAAGTGTCGACACTTGAGAAAGCTTGTGTCGACACCCAGACAAGCAGTGTCGACACTTGGAGTCATTGTGTCGACACCTGGGATGAAGAGTCGACACCAGACAGAAAGTGTCGACACAAGGAGATGTGTCGACACTCAGTGAAGAAGAATGCAGAGAAGCAGTGTCGACACTTAGCAGAAGTGTCGACACCTAGAAGAGCTGTGTCTACACCAGAAAGTGTCGACACTTGGAGTTGTGTCGACACTCAGCAAAATTCTGCAGAGACTAAGTGCAAGTGTCGACACCCAGCACAATGTGTCGACACTTAACCAGAAGAGTCAACACTTGAAGTATGTGTCGACACTCAACACAATGTGTCGACACATAACCAGAAGAGTCAACACTTGAAGTATGTGTCGACACTCAACACAATGTGTCGACACACAACCAGAAGATTCAACACTTGAATAAAGTGTCGAAACCTAGCACAATGTGTCGACACTCAGTTGAAGACTCAAAGAAAGTGTCGACACAAGGAGCTGTGTCGACACTTAGCAAAGAACAGAAATATCTACAAAAATATTCTAAGTACAAGTGTCGACACTAAGGGAATGTGTCGACACTCAGCTGAAGAATCTATATTGAAGACTTGTGTCGACACCAAGAAGCAGTGTCGACACTTGACAGTTTCAACACATGAAGATGTGTCGACACAAAGGAGATGTGTCGACACTTAGAAGAATTTAACAAGTTACAGAAGATCAAGTACTTGTGTCGACACTCAATTCCAAGTGTCGACACCTGAATAAGAATCTGTGTCGAGACATACAAGGAGTTGTGTCGACACCTTATAGACTTGTGTCGACACTTACACAGCATGTGTCGACACTTGGTCTATAAGTGTCGACACTTAAGAACAGAAAGTCTCGACACTATCTGACAGTTAGAGAATTTCAAGAATTGACTGGATGACATGACAGCTGCCGTTCCAGCCGGTCTACAGCACTTGTCAGAGATGTCAGAAGTCAGTTATGAACCGGACCAGCCGGTTACCATGAAGAAGGCCTATAAATAGGCATAGACTGTTTACAGAATATAATAGATAAGGTTGTTGTTAAGAGTTAACAGAAGAAGATTAAGTTCTGATTGAGTTCAGATTAATCTAAGAGATTTGTTCAAGTGGTTGCTGATCAAGTTATCCAAGTGTTACAAATCAAGAAGATTGTGTTGTCCAACGGCAGATCTAAGAAGTTGGAGAGAGAGAGCTCCAATCAAGAATTCAGTCTTTGGAACTAGGCTGATAAGAAGGATTCAGAAGCATCTGGATCTTAAGAAGCAGAGGTCAAGGAACAACTGCAGAGGATTCAGACTTATTCAGTTCTACTCAAGAAGCTTTGAAGGAAGCTAAGTCAGTTTGGATCTATCTGAGTTCTTCCAAGAACTCAGCAAGAAACTCTCAACTCCTCTCTTATTTTCTGAGTTGTTGAGTTATTTGTTGTAATACTATTTTAACTTGTAGGATCTTTGGATCTGAGTGCATTGTAAGCCTAAATTTATAAAGGCTGAGGGTAGGGCTTGATAGCCTGAGTGTAGGAGTTGAAGAACTCTAAGTGTAGGCCTTGATTGGCTGAGTGTAGGCCTTTGTGGCTGAGTGTAGGCTTTGGAGAAAGCTGAGGTGTAAGGCTTTGGCCTGAGGTGTAGGAACCTATTTGGGTTCTGAGACAGTGGAGAAGTTTGGCCGAATCTAGTACACTGCTAGATAGGCGAAGGGGGAAAGTGGATGTACCCAAAGATTGGGGAACCACTATAAATCACTGTGTGCTGTGCTGTGAATGTGTTGTATATGATTGATTATTGCTGATTGTTGTAATAGACTACTTAGAAATCTGTGATATAACTGTTTGGCTGCCAACAAAGTTAGAAAAGGATTAGGTCACCTATTCACCCCCCCCCCCCCTCTAGGTGTTTAGGTACCATATCTTTCAACCGTTATGCAGAAGATCTCAAGACAGAAATTCTTCTAAGTCCAGAACTTGAAGCCTGAAGTTCTGACAACTGTCAGAACAGTCAGATATCAATAGATTAACCGGGGCAGTCGGTCACTTTTGCCAAAGCCTATACAAGAAGACCAACACAACAGAAATAAAGGGAGTTAATTCTTCTCCTCTAAGTCAGTCAGAACAATTTCCACAGAATTCTAAAGGTGGAGAGGAGGCAGATCGTGGATCAACTTCAATCATCTCCAGCTAAGAATCAACCCTAACTTCTTATTCAAGAAGCTTTGAAAAAGCTAAGAAGGGTTGAACCTTGTTCTTCACAGCCAAGGTTAAGGAAGAAGATTTCACATCAAGATATGATCACGAAGAAGTCACCAGACTCATTCTTTCTGGGTGACCTTTCAAAACACATATTCCTTCTATTTTTAATAACTTTGTAAGATATATTAGTGGATCCGAGGTATATGAGGTTGATTCCTCTGAGTTGTAAGCCTAAATTATAAAGGCTGAGGTAGGGCTGTGAGACTGAGGTAGGAGAAGGGCAAATTTCTTTGAGGTGTAGGAACTGAAAGGTTTTGAGAGTGTAGGGCAAGGGTTTGCTTGATAAGTAGGAGTGAAGGTGCACTCTGAGGTTGGGTTCTTGTAGAGGAACCTGAGGTGTAAGATCTTGAGGATCTAAGATAGGACATTGCTTTGTCTGAGCTGTAGGAGCTAGCTGGGCTCTGAGGTGTAATATCTGAGGATCTGAGGAAAGACAAGAAGAAGTTTGGCTGAATCAAGTTCAATGCTAGATATGCGAAGGGGGAAAGTGGAAGTACCCAAAAATTGGGGAACCACTATAAAATTATTGTGTGTTGTGTTGTGATTTGTGTTGTGCTGTGTTTTGTGCTGTTAAATTTAGATATGTTTTGTTTTTTCTTGAATACCGTGATTGGATTATTTAACACACAAAGAAATTTCTGAGACTTAAAGTAGTCAAGATTTAAATTGGACATATTCACCCCCTCTATAGGTCACTTTATATCCTATACACACACTTTACACTCTTCTAGGTCAGCAAGCACTCACTGGATATTAGCAGTTGGACGTTTCTTTCCAAGCGTAAAACTAGCTCGCAAAGAGCTAAGATTGTGTACAATCTCATATTCGTTGAGTGAGACCCAACGGCCTAGGACCCCGAGTTTGAGTTGGCTTTAAACTAATCGGATCAGGAGAGTAGTGCAGGCAGAAGGGTTCCCGCCCAGGACTTGCAAGAGGGTTTAGGATCGGGTCAGTAGGAGGCCCTCAGGGTTGGCATTGAATGATGTTTCTCCACTCAACGTCTTAGTCCTTGACATTGAGTGATGCTTCTCCACTCAACGCCCAAGTCCTTAGTCATTGGTGTTGAGTGATGTTTCTCCAGTCAACATCTTAGTCCTTGGCGTTGAGTGATGCTTCTCCACTCTACACCCTAGTCCTTGGAAGCAGAAGGGTTCCCGCCTAGGGCTTGCGGGAAGGTTTACGCCCGGTTCAGCGGGAGGCCCTCGGGGTTGGCATTGAGTGATGTTTCTCCGCTCAACGCCTTAGTCCTTGTCATTGAGTGATGCTTCTCCACTCAACGTCTTAGTTCCTGGCGTTGATTGATGCTTCTCCACTCAGCATCCTGGTTGAATCCAGAGGTAAATTTACCTGGATACCCTGAGAGGTCTGCATTTATCTCCTCAGAACAACAGAGTTTGGATGTTGGCAGACCACTTTGGGCTGTATATAGCCTTTTGGAATAGCGGAGCTATGCTGTTGGCAGACCAAATATTGGAAATCTATAAATAGACCCACAGGGTACCTCAGAAGATAAGCTTTCTCTTTTTTGAAGTCTTGTAATGCTTTTTGAGGTATTCTTAGCTCAGCACTTGGTTAAGGATGGGAAGCGCTCTGAGATCTTCCGGATTAGTGGAGGGACCTCCGTGTTTTAGCCAAGGGTCAGTTTCTTTGTTCCTTGCACCTGGTCAGGGGTCTAGGCTTGGGTGAAGTAGGAGTTAGCTACACCCCAGGGTCCGCACTCTTGTTGGGGCCAGTTTTTGGTTCCAACAAGAAGAACTTCCCCTCCACAACCAAAGATGGATGAGCTAGGTATGAGGAAGGAATCATGCAGAGAGTAGTTAGCCTCAAGGGGATGGAAGGGGGCAAAATAACAAGATTTCAAGGTGTCATTCCTGGTACCCCGATGGTCCTATTTATAGACAAAACCTGAGCGGGGGGAAGGGGGGTCTTCAGGCGAGAAGACCCAGCCTTGTAATCTTGCCTTCTGGGTCCTGATAACTTCACGGTTTGCTGTCTGACGACTATATTTTGGCGACTATCCTCTGATTCTTGGTCGCACCGGGTGAGGAACTTCTAGAAGTCGCCTACTAAGCGATTATCGATGATGCTCGCCAAACCCTCCCGCTAAGCGCTCGCTTGGATGGTTAGATGTTTTATGCTCACCTGTGCTGCTAGGTGGTCGCTCACCTGGGCGAGTATGATACTTGCCCTTCATAGAATGGTACCTCCATGCCCCAAATATTTAGTGTTGACTTGCTCTTCAAGGTTGACGTTTATTCCTGCCCACGTGGCACTATTGGGTCCCTCCTTGACAAATAGAAGTTGTACACAATCTCTGCTCTTTTCGAGCGATCTTAGAGTTCGGAAAGAAACATCCAACCCACTATTAGGCAAAGCTCTGGGGCGAGATTCAACCTCCATGTGATGCTCAACGGAACCCCCCCCCCCCCCCAGATCTTTATAAATAGAGGGGGATGGGACGATCCCTGGGAGCCCTTTTTGGATCATCGCGAGATGTTGTTCACAACAGAAGAAATTACCAACAAGCTTATATTTCTAGGGGAGGTGCTCGACCCACTGGTCCCTCCTGCTAAGAAGTACGAACGAGGTGGCAATGACGAGGAAGATGATCTCTGAAAGAAGAAGAAGATAAAGTGGAAGAACACCCATGACGGGTAGGGACCCTCCGTCCTGGGTGTAGGCCTTCAAAAACCTGCGAAGCACTCCACGATCCCAACCGCATACCAGTAAGTGTTGAATAAAATGAGTTTGGTCGTTAATGCTGACGTCCGGATAGGTGGGTCCATTCACTCCTGCCTGTTGTCGAGTAAACCTGTTGTCATAACTCCCGCGCAACCGGAGACAGGTCGTTGTGACGAGGTGTTGGCCACCTCGGCCGATCTGACAGATACTGCTCGCTCCACTGAGGTGCTTGCCACCTCGCCCGTGCCCTTTGATATCGGTCGCTCGACTGAGGTGCTGACCTCCCTTGATGGAATGAAGAACTCAACCGAATGTTGTCTCTATGGCTCTATTCCTGGTCGCCCCCTATGAGGAGTTTTGCTTTACTATATGAATGATGCCACCGGTGAACCCCGGTGGCCTGAACATTGCCTTGCCGAACAAGGTTATCCCTCTGACTACTCCATTTGTCACCCAGATCCCTTCAGCCCACCATACGATGGGACTCCACCTGGGCTCCAGGCGGTTGACCTATAGCTCGACTCCTCCCCCGACGAGCAACTTGTCGGCGAACACTCTGACGGAAAGTATTCCCCCTTCGTTGCCTCTACCCGCAGGTTCTTTACCACCACATGTCGTCACTGAGAACGCATCACCTCCCCTTTCTCGCGAACCGGCGGGAATGGGAGATCGCAACCCTCCGTCCCTCTGTCCCCTGGTGACCGCTGACCCTCAAACCTTCGGGGGAAGGTGTCAGTGAAGCCCTATGCTGATTTCTCCACGCGGCCTGATTCCTCACAGCACCACCTCTCACAATCCCACTGAGGTCAATGCGGAGGTCACTCCTATGGGCGCCAAGAGCCGCACTATCAGAGCCCCTGTCTTCTTACACCATGTTCTTCCACCACGGCGAACCCCCTCCTTGTTTGGATTTCCCCTCCCCCGACGTGAGTCCCTAGGCCGGAAGCGCTCTCCTCATCCCCATGAGGCAAGGCTGCAGATCCCGCACATTGGTAATGATCTTCCTTCATTCCGGAGCCTTTCATTTCGTTTCTCTATCTTCTTGCTTCTCCTATTAATGCTGATGAGTACTCTTGTAGGTAATCCTTCCACGCCTGAGGCAGCGTTGATTGACACGATCGGGCTTCCACTCCACGAGTACTCGAAAAGGGTCGCATCGACGTATCTCAACCTGGAGATAAAGTTTGATCAGCTAGCCATATGTGAGCCGCATAGGCGCCTGGGTTCACTGGAGACACGTGTTGCCAAGCTGGAGGAGTTCAAGGAGTGCCTGAACCTCATAGAGTTGCACTTCTGCGCGATCAACCACATGGATTAGTGCCTTGGCATGGTGGAGCACCGACAAGAGCTATTGCATAACAAACTCCTTAGGATTTGGGCGATTATCGAATCAGTATGGAGGTTGACATGGACGGATGAATACAACTAACAGGTTGAGGAGCACTTGGCTAGGGCAAACAAGTTCCTCCGGAGCGCGCATGAGCGAGGATGGTTCGGGTGACATGCCCAGCCTGAAGACCGGCCTGACAACCTTTAGATGTCTTAGCCTTTCTCTTCCTGATTTATTGATTTCGGTCCTTTGGCATGTAATTATTTGGTGTGCATACTTCGCAATTTATTATCATTTTCTAGCTTATGTGAGTATTTAATCGTGAATGTCAAGTGCTCCAGATAAGATAATCATGGGATTCTGGTCCTTTGCGCTTGATTCTGGTCCAATAATTTTGCACAGCAACTACCGAATGGACTAATAAAAACGCACAGATTTGGACATATGGATTGCTAATTTTTAGGAAAAGACAATCATGCCTCTGGGACAGAAAAAAGCCGTCCCAAGGGACCCGGCGGCAACAGGGCGGCGACCAAAGGGCGGGGCCAAGGCGGCGGACACCCCCCTCCTCCGCGGCGGCCAGCCTTGGCGGGGCTCGCCAAGGCCGCCCCTTGGCCCCGACGGCAAAGGAACGGCCACCCCCTTGGCCCGAGCAGCCACGGTCGAGGTCGCCCTGCGGATGGGACCCTCCTTTCACAGGGTTGCACCCCTCCTTTCACAGGGGCTGTGGCAAGGGCCGCCAATCGGCGATCCCCCTTTAGCAGGGGCCACGACTGAGGCCGCCCCCGGCAGGGCGGCCAACCATCAGGCCCTCCCTTTTTTGGGGTCCGCAGCCGAGGCCGCCTGCGGGGGGCCGCCAACCGTCGGCTCTCCCTTTAGTGGGGGCCGTGGCCAGGGCCCCCTATGGCGTAGCGGCCAACCGGCGTCCCCCTCTGCTACAGGGTTGCAACTACGGCCTCCCGCTCGTGGAGACCAAGGTCGGCCGGCCTTGGCGGGTGGCCGGCCTCGGCGATTCGGCCGGCCTCGACCTCCTATGCCGGATCGGCGGGAGAGGTACAATCGGCGCGCAGGATCGCGACGGTTGGGATCCCGCGTGCGACGGTTATTGCGCGGATGGGAGGCGTGGATCGTGCGTGCGGTGGTTATTGCGCGCACCTTCCCACTGTGCAAGTGAGAGGAGTGAGAACACCACTACTTGCAGCCCATCTTTTTATAAATTGGGATGAACTGCATCACTTATAAAGTCACAAAAAGCCATATAAAAGGACATTAAAATTTACAACAGAAAAACCCTTAAAAACCAAATCCCAATTCAGCAACGATCCGTTCATCTCCTCCCACCTAAAAATGGCAGGCAATTCCTCAATTTTCGACCGTTACGGTTCCCCTCTTCCCCCTCTTTATGCCTACAATCCTCAGCCCAGCCTTCGTCCCTCCCCCATTATAGCAAATTTCCATGGCCTCCTCCGTGGCCCGAATGCCCTCCGACGAATGGCGCCGCCACCACCCCTCCCGCCGGCATATCCACGCCCGCAATCCCCTTCCCAAGGTCCTCACTCGCATCTCCACCTCCATCGACATCGTCTCCGCCACCGCCGCCGCCACCGCCGCAGCTGGAGGCAGCGAGCCCTGCTCACCGGCATCCAAGCGCCGGC
Organism: Platanthera guangdongensis; assembly: GCA_039583875.1. Taxonomy (NCBI): domain Eukaryota; kingdom Viridiplantae; phylum Streptophyta; class Magnoliopsida; order Asparagales; family Orchidaceae; genus Platanthera; species Platanthera guangdongensis. Next base: position 146,808,003 of record CM077155.1, on the reverse strand, counting down.
AATCACAGATCCTGGATCGCTGGGCAGCCCGCCAGGCCTGCGAAATGATCACCACCATCGAGCGGAAAGCCCACGAGGCGGAGATCTCGGCGCTTTCCACCATCACTCAGCCCGTCTCCGCCAGAGCCGCCTCATTCCTCCGCGAAACTTCCCCCGGCAATGGCGGAGCCGCTGCAGCCGAAGCCGCATCCGCCTCCAAATTCCCCATCAACGTGCGCGCGTCGTCGCTGATACAGATGTGGAGAGAAATGGAGGCTGAATCGGGGGTCTGCCCCACTCCCCGCGGCTTGCCTCCGCCTGCGGTGTCCGAGGAAGCCTCCGGCGAATCCGACGCGTGCGACGAGGCGGAGAACTGCATCGATTGGGAAAATGCTGCTTTTTCGTCGTCGTCGGCGGAGAGCGAGACCACGGAGAGGAGAAGGGTCGGTGAGATCGTGAGGATGTTGAGCATGAAGATATCGTCCTCTGCCGCTTCCTCCGGCGACGAGGCCGAATCGATTTCGACGGTCCCGACGTGCAAAGAAGTTAATGCTCCGTCGGCCGTCGGCTTTATTTCACCGATCCCGGCGCCCTCTCCAACGCCGCCCCCGGCAATCACCGTCGGCGCGAAAGTCATACGGGTGAGGGGAAGGCGGGAGATGGAAGAATTGGTATTGCGGATGGAGCAGGACAGACGGCGGGAGCTGTCGGAGCTTGCCGAGCGCCGTCCGGTTTCTCGCTTCCCCTTCCGCGGCCGCATTCAGGTAATTCAAAACTCCATCATTTATTAAAATTTCAATTTCAAAAAAATACGCCCGTTGTAAATTAAATTAAGGGATCGATCCTCACCACACCACATCCCCAAAAAAATCATTTAATTTTCAATAAATTCATTCCATATACAATCATTTTCTGTTCTTGGCCAGATTTCTTCTACCCTGCAATGCATCCTCCATTATCACAGTTTCTCTCTAGCTTCCTTGACATTTTATCATTAAAAATTAGGTGTTTTTTTGGCACTTGGCACCTCAGAAATATGGAATTTGAACATTTTGTATCTTAAATCTTTAAAATTGTCACTTTGTGCTCCGCAAGTATCAATTTTTGGGATTTTGCACCCCTAGACTGATATTTCAAAGGCATTTAGGTCCGTGCAGCACAAAAATGCAAATCCAAGAATATTTGGGTCCGGACAGTACAAATAATTCAGGGTGTACAATACCAAAATGAGCATTTTTGGTGTTGCCCAAATCTAAATACCATTGAAGTTTCGACCTAAGGGTGCAAAATGTCAATAATTGGTAATTGGTGTGGGTGCAAAGTGCTAATGTTAAAGATTTCCAGTGCAAAGTATCAAAACCCCATATTCTATGAGTGCAAAGTGACAAAAAAACAAAAATTAGGATTAATTTCTGGGATTTTCCCGTGAGATTGCATAATTACAGCAACCTCCCCTCTAAATTTTTTTTATTACATAGACTCCTCCATAAGTTTGGTTACTTATGTTAAACTCTAAATAAATGTTTTTATAAATAGTTTGTTAGAACCCAAGACCGGGGGCCGGGCGCACCATGGCGAAGCCAGGATAGAACCGGAACAGGAGGGGGACTGCAGTCCAACAACACATCTCCAACCACATTTCTTGGGGCCCACTGCTTGGAGAAAATCCCAGGTAGGTTATTGAGCGTCGTGATAGCACATTTGGGCATAAGAGCTTCACTTGGGCACCTCTTATAAAGGAGGTCGGGGGTTCTATCCCGACGCTCAACAACCTACCTGGGTTTTCTCCAAGTTGTGGGCCCCAGGAGATTTGGTTGGAGATGTGTTGTTGGACTGAAGTCCCCCACCGGTTTGAGATTTCCCAGCTTCGCCATGGTGCGTCCCGCCCCCCGGTCTTGGGTTCTAACATAGTTGTGGGCGATGGAACAGGGCATCACCGATTTTGACTGGGACCTGCTAATGCCTAATAGGGCATTAACGACTATTTGATGTCGATGGGGCTTCGGCTCGAGACAACTAGGGCGATGGAAGAGGGAGTTTGTGAACACACCAAATTTATTGGGCACCATGCCTTTGTAATTTCAAATTTTAAAATATTATTTTGCTGACCTTTTAGTTTCATCTTCAGTCATTGACAAGGCTGAGATCCCTGAGAAGAGAAGTGGCGACAATCAAACATCAGCAACTGTCACAAAAATTAGAAGCAGAGTCATATCAGACTGCTTCAAATGATATGTTCTTGAGGTACTTTCTTCACGCTCCCTCAAGTTGACTTTTGTATTGATTTGACTTTTATAGCAAGTTTACTCATGTGTGGGCTGTTTTGATCCCCAAGATGTGTTTTTATTTAAAAATTAGATGACCCTGGAGGCATTGGTTGAGGTGTTGCCGTGCAACCATGTGGTTATGGGTTTGAGTCTTGGAATTAGTCTCTTGCAAAAATGCATGGTAAAGTTTGCCTACATTTCACCGGACCGTTACCTTGACCCTCATTGCGCGGGGATGCTTTGTGCACTGGAATGCTCTTTTTTTAGATGACCCTACACTGAGTCACTGGGCCTTTACCGTGCTCTAATATTATATTAGAACTTATGAATCCAACCTAAAGTCAATTGGTTAAGAGTAGGGGGTGGGGGAGGGTAGGGAATCATCATGGATGTGACTTTGAAGTTTGTTTCCCACCAAGCGGGGTAGATTCATGGCATCACTAATCGTCCTAGGGTGATGGGTGTGAAGCGGGATTGAATGTGGGCCAGGGGAGGAGCCCCCACATGAAAAACCCCAAGCAGTGATCTGGTTGTCAGCCCAGAATATTCATCGCCAAGACAATGAACTCGTCAATGTAGTCGTCAAGAAAGCCTAATTAGCGAACACCACACGAACGTTCAACTGTTGTCCCTAAATAGCATGCAAGATTTCACAAGCTTTGTAGGTGAGACTTTATTATCAACAAATTTAACTATCAAGCTAAAAAAGAGAGAATAACTGGGAAGATTATAATCATTATTCATACTTTTTAAAATATTGCAACATTGTTTTAGGCTCTGCTTGGCATGGCGGTGGCGATCGTGAACGCGATTTTTATGAACCATTGTTCTTGAACGTCCGACCTCACCTAGGGAACTTTGTTCGCTTTTATATTCTAAATTTGTTTTCTTTTCTTGGTGGAGATCAAAACCATTGTTTTGCCAAACATGCATTTTATGACGATGGTGTTTTTGTCCAAACTCATCAGAGCAAAAACATCTCGTCAAATGAAACCTAAGATCAACAACACCATATTTATAGAGTATTGCAAAATGATTCACATTGCCAATTTGTCATTTATATAGAGTTCTTTTTTTTTCTGCATCACCTTTCCATAGAAAAATTAAACTAAATTTTCAAGTCTCTCAACAATGGCAGAAGCCAACATGACATCAGTGAAGTTCTAACAGAAGAAACCATCAGTGACATTCAAATTCAGCCATCGGATTCTCATATTTCCAGCCTTGCAATTCCGACTGATCATTCCGACCGCCATTGCTCAGAATCAGTCTCCACGAAAAGCTTGGAAAGCCCGCCGCAATCCTTCTACTCACCACGAGCTCTCTTCACACCCATGTATGGACACGAAGACACGCAGGAGAGCTCTAGCCCCGACGCTTCATGGGACGAGCGGAGTTTATGGGGGGGCATTGCTGATTGGCAAAGACCTTCAGAGTCGCCTGCGCCTGAAACTTTGCACGATGAGGATGCCGCCGTGGCGACGGAGAAGTCAAGCTCATGGAGGGGATGGGGGGTGATAAGACGAACTATCTATAGCGACCAACTTAATAAGAACTCCGGGAACCGAGAGATTCGAGAATTGCTGGATATGTATGTTTTGCTAATCCTCTTCTTCACTGTTATAAAAATCCGCAGCGATCTCTTGGCACCACTGAATGCGCAATGCAGTAACAATAATTGATGGCAACAATGCAAAATAAGTAAAAGCAATGCAAAAAGAAAACAAGAATTTGAACTGCTATCAATTATTTTGTGTGGCTGCTATCAATTATTGTTACTCCATTGTGCATTCCGCGGTGTCGGGAGATCGCTGTGGATTTATATAACACTTCACTCCATGTTTTCTTCAAGGTAAGTATTGCTGCTCAGCTCTTTCTTTTTTTCAGGAAGACTGTGTCAAATTCTCTTGCCAGCGAATTCTCCACGAAAATGAACCAAATGATTGCATCAATTCTGCACAGACGAGGGCGGCAGCAATACGTCGACGACAATGGTGGAGAAGAATGTGAACAAGAAGGCATCTGGAGGGAAAGTTATGAACAAAGTTCGGATCAAGAGGCGGCCGGGACTTCTTCGTCTCAGTTTTCCACTGAAATGCTGTTGCATAACCAGGAAAGCTGGCAAAGTATTTCATTGCCATTGGATTCACCAATGCTGCCGTACCAGAGAAGCTGGCAAACTTCTCCCTTGGCACAATTTTCATCTCCCATTCCACGAGTAAGTTGGAAAGTAAAAACTTCTGTGCCCGATTGAAGAGCTATACATCGAGTTTCGCATAACGGAATACCTCCGGATGCTGCAGGAAGGGGAAGATATGCACGGCGTGAAGAACAGCATTGCGCACATACATCATGAAATTTCCGAGCTGAGGAAATTGGTGGAGAGTTGTGTGGACTGGCAGAAGAAGCTGGAGCATTCAATCAAGCAGGAAGTTTTTTCTGCTGTTAATCAAATAGGTGAGTTTTGCAGAAAATATTATTTTGGGGTGAGAATTTTTGGAACATTTGAATGTTATTTGGTTTGAATATTCATGCCACGTTTATATGTTATCGGAATTGGACGACATTAGATGTCTCGAAATCTTTGTAACAATTACATTCCACTTAGGGTCGTTTACTAGGACATCACCTCAAGTTTGTGAAATTACATATTGCACCCCTCTATTTTTTGAAATTACAAAAATCTCCCTGTAAGTTTACATTTCATAACATGCATGCACAAAAATACCCACCGGTGGAAAGCACCGGGAGGGAATTTGTGCATGCATGTTATGAAATGTAAACTTACGGAGAAGGCTTTTGTAATTTCAAAAGACAGAGGTGAAACATGAAATTATGCTATATCCCAAGGGAGATTTGGCTAATTAATAGTTCTAATTACATCGACATTGTTAAGCACAATAACATAAAATCAAACATACAAAAATTAAGAGATAATATTGTTATCTAACAACATTATCATCTTAATAACACCAAAAGAGCTATGTAATTCTCTAGCTGAAGTGACACTATCTAAAGTTTTTGGTGAGAAGGCACTACAAAATGTTAAATGTTTTACAAAAAAGCATGATGTGGATTTTCTTTATGGTTTCACTTACATCAAATTACCTTTATCTTTGCTAATGTACATCAAATAGTAGGCTCCGTTTGGCATGGTGTTTTTGCTCCGGTGAGTTTGGACAAAAACATCATCGTCATGGAATATACGTTTGACATGATAAGTTGATAACAGTTATGACCGCCACCAAGAAGAAAACCTAGTTTTGAACATGAAATTGGATATAGTTCCTTAGGTGAGGTATGGTGTTCACGAACGACAGTTCATAACAACCTCGTTCATGACCACTAACGCCGTGCCAAACGGACCAGTAGGACTTTTAACATCCCAATTTTAAGGAGATCAATCATAGCATAAGATCAACTCATTCAATTCAATCTCAAACTGAGTCAAACTTGCTTGTAGGCAAACTCCATACAAGCCAGGTGTGACTTCACTTGAATTTGAGTTCAGTTTGAGTTAGAACCAATCTGTTTTCAGTGAATTTTAGATCTCTAATTCTTAAATCTTTGCATGCATTATTTCAAATCTAAAATACATACTTTTGGATTTCAAGTTGACTCGCTAGACGTTTTGTTCACTAACAAAAAACCATTCTATAGCAACATTCGATCTTGGAGCTAAATTTGCGTCCTTAAGTCATCTACTCTCCCAAAGACTTCTTTTTTCTATTGAAAGTTTAGAATTTATGTCTGCTTTCCTTAGTCTTATCCTTTTATTTCATCCCAAGGCCATGATTTGAATGTTTGTACTGTTCATAATGTATTTCATCAGTTGGGAGAGGAAATCTATTGTATGATTCCAATTGCATGCAAGTAAAGAAGGATGCTTGTTGCATCTGCTGTGAGGCGCAAGTTGACTCACTACTATACAGGTACATAGTTACAATCATTTAATCATAAATAAATAGAAGGCTCTTTTTGGCTCGCCATTTTTGGCGCGACCGGCCTCCCTCTGACCACCACCACCACTGGGGCAACATTATTCGTGTTGGCTCAATGGTTACCGCGCTCCACACAATGTGTCGCCTATCTTTCATGCTCATTTTCTCAAGCGGCGATTGGTGGCTGACCAAAGGGGGCCTAAATATATTCAAATAATATGGCACCTAAATATATGCAAATAATATGGCATATTATATACTCCACCTGATTTGTTTCTTCTTATTCTCATTACTCCTTTTAGGTGTGGCCACATGTGTGCTTGCTACAAATGTGCCCAAGAGTTACAATGGAGCAGCAGCAGGTGCCCAATTTGCCGCTCTTTGATCGCCGAAGTCATTCGAGCGTATCCAAAATCTTAATACCGATCGAGATAATGGTGCGCTGGCTTGTGCAATCTGCGGATCAGGTTTACGGTAGTGTTAGTGGAAGCAGGTCTCTTCTCACTTCGGCGTAGAAGATACATCATTATAGTTTGAGTTTCTTTTTTTGTTCATGAAGAGTGTATATCACTTTCTTCCATTTTTGATATCTTTGGAGCTATAAATTGCTCCTTTTCGCTAACAGAAGAAGATTTCTCTGAACAATGTGCTCTTCTTCAAAAAAATATATATATTTTCAATTGGAATTTGTCAATTGAAGGTTTTTCTCTGTTTCCTTTTTTTTCAAATATTGATCTTATGTGAGATGTGAGAAGGTTCTGGAAACAAGCAGGGGGGTTGATGAAAGATGGATTATGGTGTTAGGAAAAAAAGAAGATAAGATGTTTCTTACTTACATTGCTGGCGCCTATGAATGCAAGAGTATATTCTATAAGGGGGCGGAAAAAATCAGCTGCTTTCTTTTAAATTAAGATTGTATGTTGGATTCGGATTTGTGATGGGTGAGCATATCTGCTGCGCTCACACAATCACCCACGGATCTTGTTAGTCGGAACCATCGGAGCATGCAAATGGAAGCTCCACAGTAATAATTTATGGCAAAATATAATATCATGTAATTAATTAGTATCGATTAATAAGTTAGTATTGATTAATTATTATTAATTGATTTTAATTTAAAAAATTATTATAATTTACACACTTTTTAATAGGTGTGCCCTCTATCATCTATGTAAGGGCGGAGGAGAATGGGGCTATGATCTTTTAGTTTAGGCTCTTTTGTAAGAGAAGCTCTTTGGAGGACCCCAGGGCTTGCTTTGAATTGTATCAGCATGACCACGAACGTGCACGCAAGCCAAAACGCCCACACGCCCAAGAGTGCGCGTCGGGACGCACACAGCCTGACACGTGCAGCCAGGACGCACACAGCCTGACACGGCAAGCCCCCGTGCTCATATCCTCTAAAGCTTCCGGACCGAGCAAAGGCTTCTCACCAACTTCAGCCCAAAATAGGGGAGTTCGACAACGCCTCACAAATAAGGCTTTAAAGGGGACCATCTGCAAACTCTCCTGATAGCTGTTGTTGTACGCAAACTCCATAAGTCCAAGGCGCTTATCCCAAGCTCCACCGTAGTCCAGAATATAACATTTAATCATATCCTCCAAAATCTGATTCACTCCTTCGGTCTGACCATTAGTCTGAGGGTGGTAGGCAGTAGAATATCTGAGATCAGTGCCTAAATCTCCCTACAAGCTTTGCCAAAAACGAGACATGAACTTGGAGTTTCGGTATGACACAATACTCATATGCATACCATGCAACCTGATGACTTCATCCAGATAAAGCTCAGTTATCTTTTCCATAGAATAGTCAATCATGAAAGGCATGAAGTGAGCACACTTTGTCAGTCTATCGACAATAACCCACACCACATCATGCCCTCGGGGTGACTTTGGCAACCCGGTAATGAAATCTATGGAAATGTTATCCCACTTCTAACTCGGAATATTCAACGGCGTTAACTTACCGTCAGGTCTTCTATGATCAACTTTAACGCGTTGGTAAGTATAGCACTCAGACACAAACCTTGCTATATCATTCTTCATACCTGACCACCAAACAATTTGCTTTAGATCTCGATACATCTTTGTGGAACCAGGATGATAGGCAACACTAGAACCATACGCTTCACCACATATCTTTGCTCGAATGTCCTCAACATTGGGAATACAATATCTATCGCGGTACTTCAAGATACCCACATCATCGATCGGAAAGTTTAGTAATTGCCCTTTTTCAGCTTTGTTTCTGATATGATACAGATCGGGACCGTCCTTCTGATGTAGCCTAGTAGGCATAATCCATGAAGGCTCTACTACTTCCAAGCTACTTGGCGAAGCGCTACTCCTAGCAGTTATGTCCATCAGCAAGAACTCCTCTATTAAGGATTGTACAGAGAGGTTGAAGAAATGCGCGGGCTTTCGGCTCAAGGCATTTGCCACCACATTAGCCTTGCCGGGATGATAAAGGATATCAACTTCATAGTCCGCAACATACTCTAACCACCTATGCTGGCATAGATTCAGCTCCTTTTGAGTGAAGACATACTTTAGACTCTTGTGATCCGTGTAGATCTTGCACGACACTCCATATAGAAGATCTCTCCACAGCTTTAAAGCATAAGTGACAGCAGCAAACTCCAAGTCATGCGTAAGATAGTTCTTTTCATGAACTTTCAATTGTCTCGATCCATACGCAATCACTTTGTCATCCTGCATCAAAACGCAATCGAGTCCAACTCGCGAAGCATCCATATAAACAGCATATTCTACTCCTTCAGTAGGCAACCCCAAAACTAGAGCAGAACATAATCACTTTTTAAGCTCCTGAAAGGCTTCTTCATAGGCATCACACCAAATGAAAGCTGCGCTCTTCTGCGTAAGCTTGGTCAACCGCGCAGATAGCGTTCAAAATCCTTTCACGAATCTCCTATAGTACCATGTCAACCTTAAGAAACTTCTTATCTCCTTAGGCATTGAAGGCATCTTCCAATCCAACATTGCGTTTATCTTTGTCGGGTCCACAGAGATACCATCTTTGCTCATAATATGATCTAAGAAAGACACCTGAGACAGCCAAAACTCACACTTGCTTAGCTTCGTATACAACTTGTGCTCCCTTAGAGTAGACAAAACCAAGTGCAAGTGCACGACATGCTCTTCAACATTTTTGGAATAAACCAGAACATCATCGATGAATACAATCACAGACTGATCTAGAAAGTCCTTGAACACTCTATTCATCATGTCCATGAAGACAGAGGGTGCATTCGTTAGCCCGAACGACATTACCATAAACTCAAAATGTCTGTATCGGGAGTGAAACGCAGTACACGGAACATCTGACTCATGGATTCTCAACTGATGGTAGCCCAAACGAAGGTCAGTCTTTGAGAATACTGAAATACCTCGCAATTGTCAAACAAGTCATCTATCTGAGGCAGTGGATACCTATTCTTGATAGTTAGCTTGTTCAACTCTCGATAATCTATACACAACCTCATTGACTCATCCTTTTCTTCACGAAAAGGACTGGAGCACCCCAGAGAGATGAACTTGGCCTAATAAAACCACACTACAATAACTCTTCCAACTGGGTACGTAATTTCTCTAACTCACACGACGTCATGTGGTAAGGTGCTTTTGCAATAGGACGGATACTTGGCTCAAGATCTATAACGAACTCCACCTCTTTCTTAGGAGGAAGTCTGGGAAGACTAGCAAGAAAAACATCTGGAAACTCCCGCACTACAGAAATGTCCTCGACACGAGGCATACCAAGTGCAGTTTCCTGGACAGAAACAAGAAAAGATCCACATCCAGACTCTAAGAATTGACGAGCATTTACCACAGAAATGATTGGGGAGTCCTGAGTGGTAAGCCCTACACGCTCAAGGGTTGGCCATTGCCCCCCTTGAAATCCAAGCGCTTAACCTTGCACTGGATGACAACGTCATATCGGGACAGCCAATCCATGCCCAAGATCACGTCAAAATCCACCAAATCTAACACCTTCAGATCTACGAAAGCTAGGAAACCACCTAGAGAAATAGGGCACTGTCGAATACCCTGACTTGACATCACCAGATCTCTTGAGGGGAACTTAACATTCAGAGCATCATCTAACTGATCAATGGCCCAATGATATCGGTCTATAAAACTCCTAGCCACAAAGGAGTGAGTAGCACCCGAATCGAAGAGAACACGCGCCCACTTATTCTTTACCTTAAACTCACCTAAAAATATTGTGCGCGCAACTGAAATACAGAATTCTAAAATCCACTATAAAAGATTTCTAGTTATGAAAGAGACTAACCTGAAATCACATGAGCAGAGGGCTAAGCCTCCTTCTTGGTCAGCACATTCAGCATTACTTTCCCCTTGTCCACGTATTGCGGGGGAGACAGCAGAGTCTGTAAAGGCTAAGACTGCAGACAGTCAGCTTTCCTATGCCCTTTCTGACCGCACTGGAAGCAAGCTCCAGCCTTCTTGAAGCAACGAGCCACATCATGTAATACCCCAAAAAGGAGTTGGGAGTAACAGGATAAAAGTCGACCAAAGCTCGATGAAATCGTCAAGCAGAGCTCGATGAAAGCGTCGAGCAGAGCTTGATGAAAGCGTCGAGCAGAGCTCGACAAAAATGGCTGTCAGGTGTTATGACCCGTTTGACGAACTTAAGCCTGTTCGACGAACTTAAGCCCATTCGACGAACTCACTCTCGTTCGACGAACTTGACTCTGTTCGACGAATTGTCAAAATAGGATGTCGGCGAAGTAGCGAATCGTGACAGGCAGCTGGTGTGCGGCCACTGAGCGGTGGTTGACTTTGTCAGCTCAAATCTGAGCCATGCTTTGTTTTGATGAGAAGAGATCGCATGGATGGGGTAAAACCCGAGACCACATATGCAGAGGGTTGGGACCGAGGGAATCATTATTTCCTTTTCTCTATCTCTCTTCCTTGCTTCCCAGTTCTCGAGCAGAGAACTCTCGGTTGGTGATAGAGTTTGGGTGGAATTTGTTGAGTTGTATGAGAAGATCTTGTGGCTGGAATCAAGAGCCGAAGCTAAAATCGCGAAGGGGAAAGTGATGTGATCATTTACATCCATGTAGAAAAGCTTTGTCATGGCTCCGAAGAAAACTCCAAGGGTGACGATCTTCCTCCTTGGACATGTGAAGTCCTTATTTTGGCATATGCATGGATTTCCCCCACTAAAAGGTGGAATGTTGAGGGATTTCCGTTGGGTTGATTCTTGAAATCCCCAATAAGGTTTGCATATATATCCGAAAATGTGTAACACGGAATAGACATGCTGTGTGAACCCCATCTGGACCGGTTGGTATGGATTAGTGATGTTTTATTTTACGCACTAGAGAAGACTCCACATATAAACGAGTATTTTGTGGAGTCGGCGGGTTATGCCTGTGAAGTGGAGTAACAGGAAGTACTTGAGTGGAATTCCAGGAAAATACCCTCGAAATTCATGTGTCGTATGCTATGAAAGTCCAGTGTTTCTGGCACTGCAGGTGGTTGCAGGGTTTTCTGGATAGTTGGTCCAGATATGGTTGGGGCTGGGTACAGAAAGAGTGTTCTATCGCTAACACCGGGCGATAGTGGTTGTCGCTGGCGATAGCTCCTAGCTAACCTGTGATTATGAAAGTCAGTCCTTCGACGATAGTGTGGCTATTGTGTGTTATGCACTCTTAAAGGCCAATGAGTTGAACGGACAAGGGGAAGCCGACCCGCATCAGTCTAGATATTGAACTAGGGATTTGAGCAACGGGCAAGGGCTGAACTATATCTGCGTTATGGTTGTCTAACTTGAGTGCTTAAGTTATTAGCTTCATTAGGATCACATGATGAGAGTCTTGGGTTGTTCGCCATCAAGACTAAAGTCACCGGTAGTGGGCCGTGCAGCATGAATGCTCAATATTTACTGTTCGGTTTGAGACCTAAGAACGCTCGTGGGACCCTGGTTTTCCAGTACATCGAGAATGTGCCCTGAGTGCACGGAGCGTCGGATCGTGCGATCGACGTTTGTGATATATTGACTGTGTGTAAGTGCATGTTTTGTGATATATTTGCTTGTGAAAATGCTATGCCTGCAGGGAAGGAATAACGCTGCCCCGGGAAAGGGGTAGGGTCATTATAAATTGGTCAGTTGAATGCTAACCGTTGCTTTGTTTACCATCGTTGCGGTGGATTGTCCTCATGCATGTGCTGGACAGCCGAGCGGAAAATAGTGGGCTGAAGACCTTGCTGCTGCTATGCTGGCCCTCAAAGGCCGAATGAAGAAAAGTTTTACTTGTGTTCATGTGTGGCCGGCCTGCATGTCGATGTATGTAAACCACTTTTAAAGGATAACTGTAAGGCCTTAAGGTCAAACATCTTGTGTATTTTGTATACATTCCTTAGATATATATATATATATATATATATATATATATATATATATATATATATATATATATATATATATATATATATATATATATATGTGTGATTGTTTATATATAGTGAACATTCATGATTGATAAGTTCAATATTAACCCCTAATGCTTTGTTAGAATGCTCTGAGTTAGGGTGTGTGTACTAGTCTTTGATATTAACATGTAACCCTGTCTCTTGTTTGTGGTATATAGTGTGGGGCCCCGGCCGGACCTTCTATTATATGTCATGTAACGGATGGAGGTGTTACAATTTGGTATCATCTTGTTTTGGTCTTCCTCCTTCGAATTCGTGGTCGAATTCTTGAGTGGTGACAAGCACGTGTAAGTGCAACCCATTATAACACATATATGAACTCAAGAATGTCCACTAAGGAATACAAATACACCTGTTTGAGGAACCTGTGCGTTCCTACAATGTTGTTGTTTTTGCACGATTGCTAAAATATGTCTTTTACACGTATATGTGACTCGAAGTTGTGCGGGGCAGTCTGAGCCCCAGCATTCTGATGAGAGTATGACACCAACTAAGTTGCCTACACCTCCTCCTTCTGCGGAGACAGTATGTAAGACCCCCCTCCCCCTTACCAAGGAGGGCTACCGGATCTTATGCTCAGAACCGCCGTCTTACGGTGGCACTAACTCACGGGTTAGTCGACACCGCAATACGCCGATTCTGCCGGCTAGTACGATCATTAACCTGTAGGCCAATATGAGAAGAAAGAAGTAAACTGTATATGTAAAACTATCAGTCCACAAGTCACATAGTACAATCATGTAAAAGAAATGAATAGTACATCACAACAGTCCACAATAGAGTACAAATGAAAGAGTAAAAAGGACTTATGCCCAGTACATCAAATCTCTCCCTCACAAAATCATAAATGCGGAAGCTATGCTAGAACATCAGATATCGTCCCACCTGAGGACGCTCAGTAGTGGTAGTAGCCTGCTGAAGCGGTATCTGCTCCTCATGTCCTGCCTCCTTGACGTGCTGGTGCTCCATCTCCACGGGCTCCTAAAAATAGTTGGTCACCGACCATTAGTCAAAAGACTAAGTCGTTTCCTCCGCACCTCGCCCCGCAGCTCCTAGGCACCGAGCGGGAGGACGAAGCGGAGGACAAACAAGGGGTAGCAAAGTGGAAGCAGGTGACAATATCTAACTAGAGTTGTAATAAGTAATGTAAAGAGCGGTGCAGTAAAGGAAAGTAAAGAACAGTAATATGAACAAGTAAATAAACTAACTACCACTATGTTATCATCACAAACGTACCCTAACTTATATAAATGCTCATACAAATATATAAGTTAGGGTTTCCAGGAAATTTAACTTATCATATAAAAGAGCCCATACTAATTTATATGATAAAGATCTATGAAGCGTATGACCTAATATGAATGAATGATATGATGCAATTTTATGCGCAGGCAGTGCAACTCACACACAATGACTCTGTGATCACAGACCTTTAGTTCCCACTTTTTGAGAGCTAGCATCACTCTCGGGTACCACCGCTGTGGCTACGGCAGCAGCGGAGCGGGCGTCTCCGCTTCTAGACCGGTATGCAAACTACCAAGCCTTAGACCCCTCTCATACGCCTCTATACACGCCCAAGGTGCACTCTAGAGTCTCGCGTACGTACTTTGCTGACAAACCCGTCAGTCTTGTTGGGTCGGATGTGTGTTATCGGGGATCGTCCTCCAGACCGCAGTGTAAAAACAACCCACTGGCCCCTCTAACTCTCACAACCGCCTGGTGCACCGTACTGCCATCGGTGTGACGAACGGCTAGTACCGCATGCCCCGCCACGATATTTATGCACATGCAAGTAATTCATACCGAGCCTCCCGCTCGCAGGACCAAAACCCGTCCTGAATCCCTCAAACCCAAACCCGGGTGAGATCGCACATTAGTGCCTTTATACCAACTCCCTCAAACCCCAAACGGGTGAGATCGCATATCAGTGCCTTTATACCAACTCCCTCCAACCCTAAACGGGTGAGCATATATCATGAATCTCTCTAACCCTACACGGGCGAGAAGGTACAACAATGTCTTAACCTATTAAACTACTCTTGTCTACGGTTTATTATACTTAGAGATTTAAGGTTAATCCCAGGACTGCCCCCGGTATTCCCTGTGAAGGGCTCTCAAGGGGCACTAGGAACTGTGTTGGGATTACGCCCAGCGTTCCCTTTCGCAAGGATACTTATTTTAGTTGATGGCTACCCATGTATCTCCCCAGCTCTCCTTATTGCTCTAGTACAACCCTAGTGACTTAAGGTGATACCGGGATGCCGACGGTCTTCCGCCGATCCCCACTCCAGTTGCTAACTAAGACTTGCACTTTTGATCCCTCACTAAGACAACTCTACCCACTAGGGTTACTCATGTTGAACTCTCTTATTTCTGCCGATAATCAATCCCCTGGTAACCCCTAAGGCAAGACCTATTTGTGCTATATGCAGACCATGACCTATGATTACCCTAAAAATGTGATCTTCCAAACCTTAAGGCATCTTGCCTCTAAATATTTATCCTAGGGTGGTATGAACTAAGGGAACTGCCCTATGAATTCTCATAATTTTTCTTGGCCAAATAGTCCTTTAATTAAATCTTTTAATTTAAACACTAGGTCACTTTACATATGAAGTACTATGATTTAGCATCCTCTGACCTAGGCAATTTTTCCTGAGATGTATATTGATAAAATATTGCTGCCTACAGAGTCTCATAATTTTCCTTTAATTATTTATTCTCATTTCCTATTTAATATCAAATTCACACAAATTCCATTTTTCCAAATGAAGTGTAGGCATTATGTAATCAAAAATTCCAGGAAAATTATAGAACCTCTAGAACACTAATTTATGACTATTGGCAGAGTATCATCAACATTAATTGTGTGATGGCCTATAAAATTATATTATAACATATTTACCAAAAATGCCATTGTATTAATTTAACAACTAACAATGCATCCATTAATTCTGAGAAATTTATGCAAAACTAATAATAACATTTTATAGCAGTAAAATAAATTCCAAATTTTTCAGAGGTATATATCCATCATTTCAAGAATTAACAAGATATGGGTAAAATGGGGAATTTAGGATATCTACTCCAAAAGTTCTTCAAAACAGAGAAATCATATTTTTCCTAAGTCAAATGTGACATTATCTATGCCTTGGCAAAATTTTAGGATTTGTACTTAAGGAAAACCTATTTTCCAATTTTATTTCCAAAATAGTTATATTTGAAGTAAATTCCAATAAATGGAATTTCTGATTTCAAAAATTCCATGAATAATTTGAGGGATGAAATTTACCCTAATGAACCACTGTAAATAATTCCAAGACCCTTGCATGTCACCATTGGGTTAAATACACTATATTTGCATTTTTGCTAATTGCACACCAAGGCATAACATATGCTAACACATGCAAGTGAATTCTCCAACATGCAGTGAACCCAAGGTGCTGAAAATTTTATCATGCACCAAGGATGACCCCACTGACCTACCACCAAGATTTGGGACCATGGGGAGGTGTAGAACTCCTTATATTTCATATATTTGTATTTTGATATTTTGACAAAAACTATAGGAAAATATTCTCTAAAAATTGCTAACTTTTGGCAGGGGCTAAGTATGCCCTAATCATGCATGTGCCCAAAATTTGGGGCCATGGTGACTAATGGTTTGACCTGGGCATCCAATAATTTTTGCCCTACCCTAGGACCAGTCCTAGGAGAAATGTTCTACAGGACAGCACACTACACCAAATCACATGTTTAGGGTGGCAAATTAAAGGTAAGACCCTTGGCTACAATGTTCATCAAGAGACTAAGTTCTGAAAATGCCTCTAAGAGGCCTAATATCAACATGCAAGGTGACTGTAAAAGTGTGACAGGATTTTCAATTCATTTCATTAATCTATATCAAATAATTTGATTTTTTTTAAAATATCAGCCGCACGAATCTTAAAGCGCATTTTAACGGCATCCGTTTATCTCCTACCTCCAGCCAACGACAGGGATTGAATCTGGCTGGAGCACCTTTGCTGGCTGTTTCCGGCCAGCTGAGGCGGCGTCACCCCCGGCCAACGGTGCCATCACCTTCACGGTGGTGGTGGCTATCGTTTCCCGGTGATGGGGTGGCGGAAGACGGCGGCGACGGCGATCCCGAGTGGTTTAGAAAGCTTGGAAAATTCTCTCATTTCTCCCATGGCATCGGGCTCAATGGAGCCCGATATCTCCCCTAGTTGATCTAGGATTCTAGTACGGGTAGAGGTGAAGTGAAACGGACCTGAATGGCGGCGCGATAGTGAGTTTGACGGCGGGTGGCCATTCCCGACCTTGTTCCGGCGAGATTTCTTGGATTCATGGTTCCTGCACCGTTTCCTTCGATCCAGTAGTCGATTTCTACTCGCCTGAGCTCACTGAAGCTAATGGAGGGGGTGAATTGGGCTGAGGTGGGCTATATGTGGAGTTAACTCCAAAGTTAGCTCGGTTTTGAGCTTTGGAGGTTTCACCCAGCTGCCAAGTGGCTCACATCCCTGGTTTTCTGCTGGAAATGAAGAGGGGAGGTCGGCCACCTGGTTTTGGGCAGCTAAAACTAACTGATGGGGTGGCCATGTGGCCATCCTTCCCTTTATTTCCCTTTTCTCTCTCCTCTTCTTCTCCAAATTCCTTTTCTACCCCTTTGCATGTATTCTCTTTCCTGATCTTGGGGGTTATGGGTTGTCTTTGACCACTTAGGTTGGGCTTGGGCTGACTTGGATGGGCTTAACCCAATGGGATTGGGCTTGGCCTTCATTTTCTCTCTTTAGGTCAATTTGTTGACCAAATTGACTTTCAGGGTTGACTGGTCAACCATGGTAGGTGGACTGACCCTACTTGGTGGAAATGGGTCTAGTGGCACCACCCAACTTGGGTTGGGTCAAGGGGGTGTCCTACTTAGGCTAATTAGGCCTATGAGTGTGGGTTTGACCAAATTATGCCCAAGGTTGACTTTGGTCAATTGGGGTCAAGTGTTGACCTAGTGACATGCCCTAGGGTCCACTTAGATTGTTTTTAGGGTTAGGGCAATGTGGTGGGGTCATGGTGTGGCTAGGGTAAATTAGGCTAGTTTGACCTAGTTTGACTTGGTCCTATAGTGGGCTCCACATGGCTACCACCCACTACCTAGGGTCAAACCTAGTTGATCTCCTTAAATCTCACCCCATGCCTAACCCAATCTAAGATGAGGGGTCCAGAAGTAACATGGGATGTTATAAATTCCAATAAACAAGAAAATAATTTCGTCCCCGAAATTTAAGTTCGGGTCCACGGGGTTCTATTTGCAAGAATCATCATGAAATTTTAAAGACATAACTTAAAAGTACCTGATGCGAATAGCTCCGGGTGTTGTTCCAGCATCAGATCCCTCGGCTCCCAAGTGTGCTCCTCCCGTCCATGGTTGGACCACAGCACCTTCACAAGAGGGACCTTCTTCTTCCGCAACACTCGGATGGCTGTATCGTCAATCCGGATCGGCTCCAATCTCACTGATCTGTCAGGCTCTACCGGTCCGGCTGTAGTAGTAATGTGCTGCTTCGGCCGAAGGAGAGCTCTTCGCAAGGAAGAGACATGGAAGAGGTCATGTAATGCACCCAACTCCGGTGGCAGCTGCAGTCGGTAAGCCAGGGGGCCGATCCGCTCCAGGATCAGGTATGGCCCCATGTATCGTGGACTGAGCTTCTTGTGCCTCCGCACCCGAGAGACACCTTGTACTGGACGTATCTTCAAGAATACCATGTCTCCAACCTGGAACTCCACCTTCCGGTGCCGAGCATCATAATACTTTTCCTGCCTGCTCTGGGCCTCTAGTAGCTGATCTCTGATCAATCGAATCTGAGCCTCAGTGTCCTCTATATAATCAGATCCAAGAGCCCTGGTATCCACATCCTGAACCCATGATAGCGGTGTCCGGCATCTCCTCCCATAAAGTGCCTCATATGGAGCCATCCTGATGCTCGCCTGGTGGCTGTTATTATACGAGAACTCAATCAATGGTAGCAACCTCTCCCAAGGCTTCCCCGTATCCAATATGCATAATCTGAGCAGGTCCTCCATGGTCCGGATGGTCCGCTCGGTCTGTCCGTCGGTCTGCGGATGGAAGACGGTACTAAAGGTAAGTCGAGATCCCAAGTAAGCATGCACGGCCCTCCACTCGCTCGAGGTGAACCGACCATCACGGTCCGAAACAATAGTCCTGGGGATGCCATGATATCTGACGTACTGCTCCACAAATAATCTCACCAGAACTGCAACTGGGGCATCCTTCCGAACTGGAATAAACCGCGCTACCTTGGTCAATCTATCCACTATAACCCATATAGAATCATGCCCAGAGTGGGAGCGAGGCAATCCGTGTACAAAGTCCATAGCAATGTCCTCAAACTTCCACTCTGGGACTGGCAGTGGCTGTAGTAAACCTCCCGGGCTCTTGTATTCTACCTTCACACGCTGGCAGGTCTCGCAATGGGTTACAAAATCCGTGATCTCCCTCTTCATCCCGGGCCAATACATAGACCTCCGTAAATCTGCCCACATCTTGGTGATGCCGGGGTGCACTGAATATCTCGAGCAATGTGCCTCTCTGAGTATGTCCTCCCGGATACTGCCCCCTGCTGGTATGTAGATGCGCCCCTAGAACCGAAGAAGATCATCCTGTAGCATGTAGTCCTCGACCTTGCCCCTCTCTAGGGCACTGAAAATCGGCTGTAACGCAGCATCCAGCCGCTGATGTGCTCGGATGCGCTCCTGTATATCATCGCCACTGATCACTGAGCTTAAATACTCTCTATATACTACTGGCTCGGTCTCGGACACCATGGTAATGTGCATGTCCTCCATCATCTGTAGCAGCTCCATAGACATCAATCGGGGCTCTGGTCCAGAAGTGTCGGCCCTCCTGCTCAAAGCATCCGCAACCGTGTTCGCTTTCCCCGGGTGATAGTGGATCTTGTAATCATAATCACAGAGGAACTCCAACCATCTCCTCTGTCTCAGGTTTAGGTCCTTATGTGTATCGATATACTTGAGATTCTTGTGATCCGAAAAGATGTCACAATGAATCCCGTATAAATAATGCCTCCACATCTTCAGGGCGAAAACCACAGCCCCGAGCTCTAGGTCATGTACTGGATAGTTATGCTCATGCTTCTTCAACTGTCTCGAAGCATAAGCAATAACATGTCCATGCTGCATCAGGACTGCACCCATCCCCTGATAAGAGGCGTCCGTGTAGATCTGAAATCCTTCGCTCCCGGATGGAAGCGCAAGAATGGGGGATGAGATGAGTCGGTCCTTCAACTCCTGAAAAGCCGTCTCACACCGCTCTGACCAAACAAAACCTGTGTCCTTCTTCGTCAAAGACGTGAGGGGGAGTGCTATCCTCGAGAACCCCTCCACAAACTTGCGGTAATACCCTGCTAGTCCCAAGAAACTGCGGATGTCAGATGCAGTCTTCGGCCGTGGCCAATTCCTCACTGTCTCTATCTTGGCTGGGTCCACTGCTAACCCAGCCCCACTGATCGTGTGCCCCAGGAAAGCCACCTCCTGCAACCAGAACTGGCACTTCGAAAATTTTGCGTACATCTGGGTCTCCCTCAGCCTCTGCAGGACCTGTGCCAGGTGCTCCGTATGCTCCTCCTGAGTCCGAGAATATATAAGGATGTCGTCGATGAATACAATCACGAAGCGGTCTAGGAAAGGCTCGAATACACGGTTCATTAGACTCATGAATGCGGCAGGAGCATTCGTGAGCCCGAAAGGCATCACCGTGAACTCGTATAATCCATAACGTGAACTGAATGCCGTCTTCGGTATGTCCTCTTCCCTGATACGGAGCTGGTAGTAGCCGGATCGCAAATCTAGCTTGGAGAACCAGAAGGCTCCCTGTAGCTGGTCAAATAACTCATCTATCCGAGGCAGAGGATAGGTATTGCGGACCGTTAACCGGTTCAGCTCCCGGTAATCTATACATAATCGCAGTGATCCGTCCTTCTTCTTCACAAAGAGAACTGGCGCTCCCCATGGCGATGAACTGGGCCGTACAAATCCTGACTCGACTAGCTCCTGCAATTGAGTCCTGAACTCTGCTAACTCCCTGGGAGCCATCCTGTAGGGTGCCCGAGACACCGGCTTCGCTCCCGGTACTAGCTGAATCCTGAAATCCAAGTCTCTAGCAGGCGGTAGCCCGGGCAATTTCTCCGGGAATACGTCGGAGAAATCCCGGACCACCGGAATATCTGAGATAGTTTCCTCTGTTCCCACCATCTCGAAGCAGACAAGATAAACTTCTTCACCCTGCTCATGGGCCTTCACAGCCTGTATAGAAGATAACAGTAGGTGGCAGATAGGCTGAATACCTTCAACGATAACATGAGAGTCGTCATGCCTTAGCGTGATCCTCCGGGACGGACAATCTATCTGGGCATGGTTCCGATGCAACCAGGCCATGCCCAAGATCAAGTCAAAGTCCTGCAGCTTTAGAATGGTTGCCGGCGCCTCAAATGCCTTGCCGCCAATCTCGGCCTCCATATCACAATGTGCAGTGGTCCGCAGCTCCGACCCATCGGGTAGACGCACCCTCATCTCTAGTCCAGGGAACCTCTCCACGCCTTCGAGTCCGTCAATGAAGGCCTCGGATACAAACGAGTGCGAAGCACCCGTGTCGAAGAGAGTATGAGCGGGCTTGCCGCTGATCATAACTATGCCTGAGGTTTGTTTTTGTGAAGGTTAATTGTTATCCTATAGTTCCAAGTACTATATATATAATTGAAAACTCAAGGAAATCAATAATTAACTTTAAGTACCTGTGATAACCTCCTCGGGATTCCTCGGCTCTGTGAGGTCCAAGGCGTATATCTGCTCCTGCTCGCATCTCCTGCCGTGATATCCCCGACCTCGGCCTCGTCCTCGGCCTCGTCCTCGGCCCTGCTGTACTGGGGCCACTGGAGGTGGAGGAGGAGGAGGGGGATGGAATCGGTGCGGGCACTCCGACCTGATGTGCCCGGGCTGGCGGCATCCGTAACAAACCACTTGTCGATGGCCTCGGTCATCCTGTCTCCTCGGATCATGCATCTGTAGAGGTGGGGGAGCCAATGCTGGAGGAGGCCCCTGCTCCTGCCTGAAGTTGGGACGACGACGTCCCCCACTCTTCCTATATACGATGGTCCTGCCTCTCTGAGAGCCCATGCTACTCTCTCCTGATGTCGATCCATCAAATGGTCTCTTCCCTCCGGCTCGCACCATCAGCTGGTCAGCCTCCAGCTTCTTCGCCATCTCGATGATCTGCCTAGATGTGACATGAGAAATAAACAGCAAGGCCTGCCTCAAATCATCCCTGAGGCCCTGGTAGAACCTCTTGGCATACCTCCTATCATCGGTATCCTGAATCCCCGCGAATCTGGCCAAGTGGGAGAACTCTCTCTGGTACTCTATCACCGATCTAGTCCCCTGCTTGAGGTTCAAAAACCTCTCCTCCAAAGCATCTCTGTCCGTGGCAGAGACGAAGTGCTCCAGAAACACATCGCCAAACTCCTCCCAAGATATCTCTGACAGCTCAAAGTCCGCATAAGTAGACTCCCGGACTGATTTCCACCATCTCTTTGCATGAGCCTCCAGCACAGAGGTGGCTAGAGGTACTGTCTCGCCGACTGGGCAGCTGATGCCTGCTAAGATCTCATGTATGGCCTCCAGCCATTCTTCCGTCTTCACCGCATCCTCTGTCCCACGGTACGTCGGTGGGGACAGGCTCTTGAATGCACTCAGCCAGCTCGACCCCAGATTTGGCTGTGGAGCCGGGACTTGCTGGGCTCTGAAGGCATCCAGAATCGCCGTCAAGGTCTGCCCCATCTCCGTATGTAGGAATGGAGTGGCAGCTGGATGGGGAGGAGCCGCATTTTGCGGCGCGGCGACCTGTGGAGGTTGCATAAAGGTAAGGTTAAAACAAAACTGGCCTAACTCATTGTACTTTGTGGACCATTCATGTGACTTTTGTACATGGGCACACCACTGCTATCGCTGCATAGTTTGTCCGCAAACTAATGCTCGGGCGGGGGTGGTCCCATATTGTGGACTTCTTTCTCATATGATCGTTGTTCAAGTGATACCAATTTGTAAGACCCCCCTCCCCCTTACCAAGGAGGGCTACCGGATCTTATGCCTATAACCGCCGTCTTACGGTGGCACTAACTCACGGGTTAGTCGACACCGCAATACGTCGATTCTGCCGGCTAGTACGATCATTAACCTGTAGGCCAATATGAGAAGAAAGAAGTAAACTGTATATGTAAAACTATCAGTCCACAAGTCACATAGTACAATCATGTAAAAGAAATGAATAGTACATCACAACAGTCCACGATAGAGTACAAATGAAAGAGTAAAAAGGGCTTATGCCCAGTACATCAAATCTCTCTCTCACAAAATCATAAATGCGGAAGCTATGCTAGAACATCAGATCTCGTCCCACCTGAGGACGCACAGTAGTGGTAGTAGCCTGCTGAAGCGGTATCTGCTCCTCATGTCCTTCCTCCTCGACGTGTTGGTGCTCCATCTCCATGGGCTCCTAAAAATAGTTGGTCACCGACCATTAGTCAAAAGACTAAGTCGTTTCCTCCGCACCTCGCCCCGCAGCTCCTAGGCACCGAGCGGGAGGACGAAGCGGAGGACAAACAAGGGGTAGCAAAGTGGAAGCAGGTGACAATATCTAACTAGAGTTGTAATAAGTAATGTAAAGAGCGGTGCAGTAAAGGAAAGTAAAGAACAGTAATATGAACAAGTAAATAAACTAACTACCACTATGCTATCATCACAAACGTACCCTAACTTATATAAATGCCCATACAAATATATAAGTTAGGGTTTCCAGGAAATTTAACTTATCATATAAAAGAGCCCATACTAATTTATATGATAAGGATCTATGAAGCGTATGACCTAATATGAATGAATGATATGATGCAATTTTATGCGCAGGCAGTGCAACTCACACACAACGACTCTGTGATCACAGACCTTTAGTTTCCACTTTTTGAGAGCTAGCATCACTCTCGGGTACCACCGCTGTGGCTACGGCAGCAGCGGAGCGGGCGTCTCCGCTTCTAGACCGGTATGCACACTACCAAGCCTTAGACCCCTCTCATACGCCTCTGTACACGTCCAAGGTGCACTCTAAAGTCTCGCGTACGTACTTTGCTAACAAACCCGTCAGTCTTGTTGGGTCGGATGTGTGTTATCGGGGATCGTCCTCCAGACCGCAGTGTAAAAACAACCCACTGGCCCCTCTAACTCTCACAACCGCCTGGTGCACCGTACTGCCATCGGTGTGACGAACAGCCAGTACCGCATGCCCCGCCACGATATTTATGCACATGCAAGTAATTCATACCGAGCCTCCCGCTCGCAGGACCAAAACTCGTCCTGAATCCCTCAAACCCAAACTCGGGTGAGATCGCACATTAGTGCCTTTATACCAACTCCCTCAAACCCCAAACGGGTGAGATCGCACATCAGTGCCTTTATACCAACTCCCTCCAACCCTAAACGGGTGAGCATATATCATGAATCTCTCTAACCCTACACGGGCGAGAAGGTACAACAATGTCTTAACCTATTAAACTACTCTTGTCTACGGTTTATTATACTTAGAGATTTAAGGTTAATCCCAGGACTGCCCCCGGTATTCCCTGTGAAGGGCTCTCAAGGGGCACTAGGAACTGTGTTGGGATTACGCCCAGCGTTCCCTTTCGCAAGGATACTTATTTTAGTTGATGGCTACCCATGTATCTCCCCAGCTCTCCTTATTGCTCTAGTACAACCCTAGTGACTTAAGGTGATACCGGGATGCCGACGGTCTTCCGCCGATCCCCACTCCAGTTGCTAACTAAGACTTGCACTTTTGATCCCTCACTAAGACAACTCTACCCACCAGGGTTACTCATGTTGAACTCTCTTATTTCTGCCGATAATCAATCCCCTGGTAACCCCTAAGGCAAGACCTATTTGTGTTATATGCAGACCATGACCTATGATTACCCTAAAAATGTGATCTTCCAAACCTTAAGGCACCTTGCCTCTAAATATTTATCCTAGGGTGGTATGGACTAAGGGAACTACCCTATGAATTCTCATAATTTTTCTTAGCCAAATAGTCCTTTAATTAAATCTTTTAATTTAAACACTAGGTCACTTTACATATGAAGTACTATGATTTAGCATCTCTGACCTAGGCAATTTTTCCTGAGATGTATATTGTTAAAATATTGCTGCCTACAGAGTCTCATAATTTTCCTTTAATTATTTATTCTCATTTCCTATTTAATATCAAATTCACACAAATTCCATTTTTCCAAATGAAGTGTAGGCATTATGTAATCAAAAATTCCAGGAAAATTATAGAACCTCTAGAACACTAATTTATGACTATTGGCAGAGTATCATCAACATTAATTGTGTGATGGCCTATAAAATTATATTATAACATATTTACCAAAAATGCCATTGTATTAATTTAACAACTAACAATGCATCCATTAATTCTACGAAATTTATGCAAAACTAATAATAACATTTTATAGCAGTAGAATAAATTCCAAATTTTTCAGAGGTATATATCCATCATTTCAAGAATTAACAAGATAAGGGTAAAATGAGGAATTTAGGATATCTACTCCAAAAGTTCTTCAAAACAGAGAAATCATATTTTTACTAAGTCAAATGTGACATTATCTATGCCTTGGCAAAATTTTAGGATTTGTACTTAAGGAAAACCTATTTTCCAATTTTATTTCCAAAATAGTTATATTTGAAGTAAATTCCAATAAATGGAATTTCTGATTTCAAAAATTCCATGAATAATTTGAGGGATGAAATTTACTCTAATGAACCACTGTAAATAATTCCAAGACCCTTGCATGTCACCATTGGGTTAAATACACTATATTTGCATTTTTGCTAATTGCACACCAAGGCATAACATATGCTAACACATGCAAGTGAATTCTCCAACATGCAGTGAACCCAAGGTGCTGAAAATTTTATCATGCACCAAGGATGACCCCACTGACCTACCACCAAGATTTGGGACCATGGGGAGGTGTAGAACTCCTTATATTTCATATATTTGTATTTTGATATTTTGACAAAAACTATAGGAAAATATTCTCTAAAAATTGCTAACTTTTGGCAGGGGCTAAGTATGCCCTAATCATGCATGTGCCCAAAATTTGGGGCCATGGTGACTAATGGTTTGACCTGGGCATCCAATAATTTTTGCCCTACCCTAGGACCAGTCCTAGGAGAAATGTTCTACAGGACAGCACACTACACCAAATCACATGTTTAGGGTGGCAAATTAAAGGTAAGACCCTTGGCTACAATGTTCATCAAGAGACTAAGTTCTGAAAATGCCTCTAAGAGGCCTAATATCAACATGCAAGGTGACTGTAAAAGTGTGACAGGATTTTCAATTCATTTCATTAATCTATATCAAATAATTTGATTTTTTTTAAATATCAGCCGCACGAATCTTAAAGCGCATTTTAACGGCATCCGTTTATCTCCTACCTCCAGCCAACGACAGGGATTGAATCTGGCTGGAGCACCTTTGCTGGCTGTTTCCGGCCAGCTGAGGCGGCGTCACCCCCGGCCAACGGTGCCATCACCTTCACGGTGGTGGTGGCTATCGTTTCCCGGTGATGGGGCGGCGGAAGACGGCGGCGGCGGTGATCCCGAGTGGTTTAGAAAGCTTGGAAAATTCTCTCATTTCTCCCATGGCATCGGGCTCAATGGAGCCTGATATCTCCCCTAGTTGATCTAGGATTCTAGTACGGGTAGAGGTGAAGTGAAACGGACCTGAATGGCGGCGCGGCGGTGAGTTTGACGGCGGGTGGCCATTCCCGACCTTGCTCCGGCGAGATTTCTTGGATTCATGGTTCCTGCACCGTTTCCTTCGATCCAGTAGTCGATTTCTACTCGCCTGAGCTCACTGAAGCTAATGGAGGGGGTGAATTGGGCTGAGGTGGGCTATATGTGGAGTTAACTCCAAAGTTAGCTCGGTTTTGAGCTTTGGAGGTTTCACCCAGCTGCCAAGTGGCTCACATCCCTGGTTTTCTGCTGGAAATGAAGAGGGGAGGTCGGCCACCTGATTTTGGGCAGCTAAAACCAACTGATGGGGTGGTCATGTGGCCATCCTTCCCTTTATTTCCCTTTTCTCTCTCCTCTTATTCTCCAAATTCCTTTTCTACCCCTTTGCATGTATTCTCTTTCCTAATCTTGGGGGTTATGGGTTGTCTTTGACCACTTAGGTTGGGCTTGGGCTGACTTGGATGGGCTTAGCCCAATGGGATTGAGCTTGACCTTCATTTTCTCTCTTTAGGTCAATTTGTTGACCAAATTGACTTTCAGGGTTGACTGGTCAACCATGGTAGGTGGACTGACCCTACTTGGTGGAAATGGGTCTAGTGGCACCACCCAACTTGGGTTGGGTCAAGGGGGTGTCCTACTTAGGCTAATTAGGCCTATGAGTGTGGGTTTGACCAAATTATGCCCAAGGTTGACTTTGGTCAATTGGGGTCAAAGTGTTGACCTAGTGACATGCCCTAGGGTCCACTTAGATTGTTTTTAGGGTTAGGGCAATGTGGTGGGGTCATGGTGTGGCTTGGGTCCCTAATTAGGCTAGTTTGACCTAGTTTGACTTGGTCCTATAGTGGGCTCCACATGGCTACCACCCACTACCTAGAGTCAAACCTAGTTGATCTCCTTAAATCTCACCCCATGCCTAACCCAATCTAAGATGAGGGGTCCAGAAGTAACATGGGATGTTACACAGTACGCTTAGTTGTTGAGGCGTTGTTTGTAATGATTCAGGCACAGCCTAATGGGCAGGTGCAGCATGTGGTGATGCCAAGACAGGTTGGTGTGCGACCCGTACCTGATGCGGCTGTTGTAGATCCACGAGCAGCGTAGCGGCAACTGAAGCAGTTTATGAGCTTCAATCCTCCTACGTTCGCAGGGGCAGGAACCCAGACACATGCAGAGGATTGGCTTGCATGCGGCAAGAGGATTTTGACGGCGTTAAGAATAGAGAAGGAACAGAAAGTCACCTTAGCCACTTTCCTGTTGGAAGGAGAGACACGGCTTTGGTGGGACGAAATGGAGTTGCACCACTTAGCGGTTAGACAACTAACGGAAGTCTCGATAGAGGAATTTTCAAGACTGTTCTTGGTAAAGCACTTGCCATCGTCTCAATGTATAGCCATGGAAAATGAATTCCAGCGTCTAACCCAGGGGGAAAGTAGTGTTGATACCTACTTACATGAGTTTACAAGGTTGGGATGTTATGCGGGATCTACCCTTGCTGATGAAGAGCGTAAAACCAATAGGTTCTATGAAGGGTTGCAGGATGAGCTGAGATTCCTGCTCTCGCGTTCGGTGAACCAGGGGCTTCAAGCGTTGGTTTATACAGCTCGTACGTTGGAGAAAGATATGTAGCGGGTACAGGGCAAGAGGGACTTGGCTGTGGCAAAGTACGAGTTCAAAGCGCCGCACCCGGGAAAATCAAAGTACCAAAGGAAATGGGGTAAGAGATTAAAGTCTTCTTCACAAACTCCCTCTACTGTTGCATCTGGAGCAACTTCTAGGCAAGACCCTCGTGCTTGCTATACTTGTGGTAAGGTGGGTCATCTAGCCCATGACTATCGGGTTGGTCCGCCAAAGGGTGAGAATAAGACAGGAGCGTCATATACAGAAAAGGGAAAGGCGGTGGTGGAGTCCTCTGCATCCCAGGCGCAACCCCGAGTATATAATCTTGGCCAACAGGAGGCCATAAAGCAAAGTGACGTCGACATAGGTACGAGTTAAAATACTTTGTTAGTGTTTTGATACTTCATACCTTGTGTGTCGATTGTGTATTATGTGTTTGTCTTAGGCATTGTCCTGATTCGGGACTATCCGGCAAGAGCACTATTTGATACGGGTGCTTCACATTCGATTCTATCTGTGGACTTCGTGTTACGGATCAGAGTGCTGATTCGTATGACGTCAGCTAGGGTGAAGGTGTTATTGCCAAACGGATGTATGATGCATGCGGATAGGACTTGTTATGTGGAGGTACGAATAAGAAGTCGGGATTTCAGATTGAAATCATCTGTGTTGCCGATATTAGAATTTGATGTGATCTTTGGTATGGACTGGCTCTCGGAGCAACGTGTCTTTGTCGATTGCAATTCAAAGGAGATCACACTATTACAGAATACCGAGCGAGAGAAGAAATTCTCTCATATGCGAGGATCAAGCAAATTATTGATTACTGCTCTCCAAGTCGTCAAAGCTGTTTGGAAGGGCGCGGAGTTATTCTTCACCCTCATTACGACTATTGAGCCAAAAACAAGTGTGAGTGATGTTTCGATAGTTTCGGAGTTTGCTGATGTGTTTCTGAAGGAGCTTCCGGAGTTACCACCCCAGCGGGAGATTGACTTCTCTATTGAGTTGGTACAGGTGCAAAACCTGTGGCTCGCTCGCCATATCGTGTAGTGCCAAAGGAAATGGAGGAACTAAAAGTTCAACTACAAGAGTTGCTGGAACAGGGTTATGTATGCCCAAGTATGTCACCTTAGAGCACACATGTTCTCTTTGTGAAAAAGAAGGACGGTAGTCTGCGTTTGTGCATCGACTATCGCGAATTGAATAAGCTGACAGAGAAGAACAAGTATCCAATACCTCGAATTGATGACTTGTTTGATCAGCTAGTATGATCAACCATCTATTTTAAACTGGACTTAAAGTCTGGTTACTACCAGTTAAGGATTTGGGAAGGTGATATTCCCAAGACAGAATTTGGAACACGCTACGGTCATTACGAGTTCACTGTAATGTTGTTTGGGCTAACAAATGCTCCATCGGTGTTCATGAACCTAATGCACCAAACATTTCGCGAGTACTTGGATTTATTTGTAATCGTCTTTATTGACGATATTCTAGTGTACTCTCAGTCGTAAGAAGATCATGCGAACCATTTATGGATGATGTTGCATACCCTGAGGAGGAACAAGCTCTACGCTAAGTTCTCAAAGTATGAGTTCTGGCTGTCATTAATGGATTTTCTTGGCCATGTGGTGAGTGGAGAGGGCTTTGTGGTGGATCCGTCAAAGATAAGAGCCATACGGGAGTGGCCGGTGCTGACTTCTGTGGCCGAAGTCAGGAGTTTCCTTGGACTGGCGGGCTATTACAGACATTTTATAGAAAAAATTTCACAGATCGCTTTGCGTCTTACCACACTAACGAGGAAGGATCAGAATTTCGTTTGGACGCTAGAGTGCGCTCGAGCTTTTAAAGAGCTGAAGAGTCGCTTGACCACGACGCCAATCATGACATTATTATGTGGTTCGGATGGCTTTGAAATCTATAGTGATGCATCAGGTAGCAGCTTGGGCTACGTTCTTCTTCATTTTGGAAAGGTGATCGCTTATGGCTCACGCTAGTTGAAAGTGCATGAGCGGAACTATCTCGTCCATGAATTGGAGTTGGTGGCTGTAATTTTTGCACTTAAACTATGACGTCATTATTTATATGGCGTGAAGGTGGATATAGTCATGGACCATAAGATCCTAAAGTATTTATTGGATCAGAAGGATCTAAACATGCAACAACGTAGGTGGATGGAGTTTCTCGGGGACTATACCTTCCAGATTCATTATACGCCAGGGAAGGGAAACGTCGTCGCAGATGCCTTGAGTCGTAGAATTCCGGCATGGGCAACTTGGTTGCAGATGCATGATGAACATCTGATACAAGAGTTGGAAGCTTTAGAGATTTCTTGTGTTGACAAGAATTCCACAACAAATGCATATCTGAACTGGACAAAGGTACAATATGACCTTGCGGACAGGGTTTGACGAGCAACGAAACTTGATGAAAGTTTGTAATGCTATGTAGTGGATGGATCAAATGGCCAATTCTCCTGTGATGATGGCCTTTTGCGAAAAGATGGTCGTTTGTGCGTCCCGAATATGGGTAAGGTAAGAGAAGAATTGATGTATGAAGCTCACTTCACGAAGTATTTAATTAACCCAGGGAGCACAAAAATGTACAAAGACATGAAGAAACTGTTTTGGTGGCCGGGCATGAAGAAAGACAGCAAATTACGTGGCTAAATGTCAGACCCGTGCCTTAGTGATTGCAAAATGTCAGAAGTCTGGAGGTTTCCTAAAGTCGCTATCTATTTCGGAATGCAAGTTTGATGATATTTCGATGGATTTCGTGCACGGTTTGTCGAGATCTCAACGCGGTAACGATTCAGTTTGGGTGATCGTAGACCGGTTGACTAAAGTGGCTCACTTCATTCCGATCAAGAGGGACGATTTAGTGGAAGCCTTGGCTAAGCTTTATGTTGAGCAAATAGTACAATTACACGGTGTTTCCCCTAGTATCGTAAGTGATCGAGACGGGTGCTTTACTTCGAATGATTGGAGGTTAGTCCATCAATTGTTATGGATAAAATTAACATTCAATACGACCTTTCATCCACAAACGGATGGCCAGACTGAGAGGACCAACAAAACTATTGAGGACATGCTCTGAATGTGCGCCTTGGATTTCGGGAAGAGGTGGGAAGACCATCTCTATATGGTAGAGTTTGCATACAATAATAGCTATCAAGCTAGTATAAACATGACGCCTTTTAAAGCTTTGTATGGTAGGAAGTGTTGTACACCATTAGCATGGGCAAAAACAGGCGAATCTAAGTTGTATAAACATAAGGAAGTTGAAGAGGCTAATTCGAAAATACGCTCCATCCGGGAGAGGCTATTGATAGCCCAAGATAGGCAGGCAAAGTACTACAATGCCAAGCACTGAAATATAGAGTTTGCGGTTGGCGAATGGGTATACCTGAAAATCAAACCTTTCAAGGGCATGTCCAGGATTCGGCGCTTGAAAAAGTTAAGTCTGAGGTATCTTGGTCCGTTCGAAGTAGTGGAGCGAGTTGAAGAGGCTGCCTATCGGCTAGCTCTTTTGGCAGAATTGAGTGGATTGCATGATGTGT
Organism: Platanthera guangdongensis; assembly: GCA_039583875.1. NCBI lineage: Eukaryota > Viridiplantae > Streptophyta > Magnoliopsida > Asparagales > Orchidaceae > Platanthera > Platanthera guangdongensis. The sequence continues at coordinate 146,776,279 of CM077155.1, read as the reverse complement.
TCCATATATCAGTACTTCGAAAAGCCGTGAAAGATCCGACTCAAGTGATTGTGAATGATCGTATATTGATCGAATCTGGGTTAACGATGAAGGTTAGGCTCATTCGGATCGAGGATAAAGCGGTTAAGCAGGTGCAGAACAAGACAATCGGGATGGTCAAGGTCCGGTGGGATAATTGTGGTCGTGAAGAGATAACATGAGAGCGGGAGCAGGCCATGCGTGTTGAATATCCTAAATTGTTTGTATAGACTGTTGCAACATTTTTTTGTGAAGAAAATATATTTTGTTACTAATTTCTACATGTTGTATTAAATTTCGGGATGAAATTTCTGTAAGGAGGGGAGGATTGTAACTCCCCAAAAAGGAGTTGGGAGTAACAGGCTAAAAGTCGACCTGAGCTCAACGAAAGCGTCGAGCAGTGCTCGACGAAAGCGTCGAGCAGAGCTCCACGAAAGCGTCGAGCAGAGCTCGATGAAAGCATCGAGGAGAGCTCGACGAAAGCGTTGAGCAGAGCTCGACGAAAGCGTCGAGCAGAGCTCGACGAAAGCGTCGAGCAGAGCTCGATGAAAATGGTTGTTAGGTGTTATGACCCGTTCGACGAACTTAAGCTCGTTCGACGAACTCACTCCCGTTCGTCGAATTGCGTTCGACGAACTTGACTCCGTTTGACGAATTATCAAAATAGGATGTCGCCGAAGTAGCGACTCGTGTTAGGTGGTTGGTGTGCGGTCCCTGAATGGTGGTTGACTTTGTCAGCTTAAATCTGTGTCATTGATTTGTTTTGATGAGAAGAGATCGTATGGCTGGGGTAAAACCAGAGACCACATATGCAGAGGGCTGGGACCGAGGAAATCATTATTTCCTTTTCTCTATCTCTCTTCCTTGCTTCCCAATTTTGGAGCATAGAACTCTCGGCTGGTGCTAGGGTTTGGGTGGAGTTTGTTGAGTTGTTGGAGAAGATCTTATGGCTGGAATCAAGAGCCGAAGCTAGAATCGCAAACGGGAAAGTAAGGCAATCATTTCCATCTACATAGAAAAGCTTTGTCATAGCTCCGAAGAAAACTCCAAGGGTAATGATCTTCCTCCTTGGACATGTGAAGTCCTTATTTTGGCATATGCATGGATTTCCCCCACCAAAAGGTGGAATGTTGAGTGTTGGGTCCATTATTCCCAATGTCCCTGATTTGTGAGAAGTCAAACAGGTCAATGTCACACGCATCAACTGTATTTGATGTTCATTTGAGTTCTTGAGTGCAGGTTTGTCTATTTCATATTGATTGGACATGTGGACACAAGAAGTGGTTGCTGGACACAACACAGAAATCGACTAAGTCCACAGACGTTGAGTGGAGCAAGCTCACTCAATGTCAGAGGTATGGATTCAATAGTGTCTAGTAGAAATTTGCCTAAGTACAAGAGCGTTGAGTGTAGTCTACTCACTCAACGCCATATAACATATCGCGTTGAGACTATCTCAGCCTAACTGAAAGTTAGCCAAAAAAGATGGCTAAGTACAAAAGCGTTGAGTGTAGTCTATTCACTCAATGCCATACAGCAAAAGGCTGTGAGTCAGGCTGAGTCAGTCTCAGCCTAGAGAAAGTGACTGAAAATATGGCCAAGTCTATAAGCGTTGAGTGTGGTCCACTCACTCAACGTCATACAACTCAAAGCGTTGACTGTTGTTGTGTCAGTCAACTCCACAAAAATGTTGAGCAAAAATTTAACTAAGTCCACAGGTGTTTAGTGTAGCTTACTCACTCAACGCCAGATAATAGAAAAATTCTGTTAAGTAGTTTGGCATTGAGTGGAGCTTACTCTCTTAATGCTAAGGCAAAAGGCATTAAGTGTAGCTTACTCTCTCAATGTCAGATAACAAAAAAATTATTAAGTAGTTTGACATTGAGTGGAGCTTACTCTCTCAACGCCAAGGCACAAAAATTTTTGTTAAGGCAAAAAACGTTGAATGTAGCTTACTCTCTCAACGTCAGATAACAAAAAAATTTTGTTAAGTAGTTTGGCATTGAGTGGAGCTTACTCTCTCAATGCCAAGGCAAAATACGTTGAGTGTAGCTTATTCTCTCAACGCCAGATAACATAAATTCTGTTAAGTAGTTTGGAGTTGAGTAGAGCTTACTCTCTCAAAGCCAAGGCACAGAATTTTTTGCTAAGGTAAAAAGCGTTGAGTGAGGAAAGCTCTCTCAACGCTCTCGATGCTATCAACACCTTGAAGCAGAATTTTGGCTAAGTCCAAACACGTGGTTAGCTTGGCTTTGGTCAATCTCAAATTCGTCGACCTGAGCTCAATGTTCGTCGAACTGAGCCTGAAGTTGTCGAACTGAGTTTTGCCTTTCGTCGATCTAAGTCTAAAGTTCGTCGAACTGAGCTTGACGTTCGTCGAACGGAGCTCAGCGTTCGTCGAGCTTAACACCTAGACAAACAGAATGTTGTCTAAGTGCTGTGGCATTGAGTGATACCTACTCACTCAACGCCTTTGGTACTAATGATTGAATTTTGACTAAGTCCACAGATGCTGAGTCATACTGACGTCAGCAAAGTCAAAAGTCAACCAAAATTCAAATGTTGCGGAAATGCTGCCAGAGACGTTGGCGGGCCAACTGTTGCTATCTTCTGCAATTACCAAGGATTATTTCATCATTAAGTGATGGGGCCCACTCACAACAAAGAGCCGTTGAATCGGGAATGAATGGAAAGCGTGGGCTGATTGGCTAAATCTCGGCCATCAATCCTGGTGGTGGGATCCACTGCTCAATCGGCCAGAGATATAAAGAATTAGATCATCGAATCAAGAAGTGAATTCCTTGTCAAGGTTTTCTAAAAACAAAAGTGCGGCTGAACGTCATCTTCTTCCTCTCCATTTTCGTTGAGCCTGAAGAAGTTACTCTGCACAGAGAACCTTGCTATGAAAGAGATAGCTGAAGCAATCCCCATCTGCATTAGCAGGATCTGAAGCTATCCGACCTACAAGTTCTACAGGAAAAATGGAAGTTGTTTGAAGAAAGATTCTACTGTCTGCATATTGTCTTCAACAATAATATCTTGGATCTGATATCTGCTTAGTCCAAGAAGAAGGAGGCACGGAGCTTGCTCTGGTGTCTAAATATCACATTCTTTATTTCTGTTTTCTGTAAAGATACTTTGTGAATCTGGGGTTTGTAAGCCTGTACTATAAAGGCTGGGTCTTAGTGACCTGTGTTTGGCTTTGTATCAAGTGATAGGTCTTTGTGACTTGGGTTGGCTTAGTGCCTAAGTTGCTGGTCTATGTGACTCATGTGTGGTCCTGCAGGATCGGTGTTGTAAGATGTTAAGAAGCTGAGTTCTGGAGGGAGAGCCAAATCTAACACACTGTTAGATAGGAGCAGAGGGATAGTGGATGTACCCAAGATTGGGGAACCACTATAAATTTGTTGTGTCGTCTGTGAATGTTCTTGAAAGCTGATCTAATCTAATCAACAGACACAGTAATCTAATAAACGGATTAGAAAAGTTTAATATAGACAAAAACTTATTCACCCCCCCCCCCTCTAAGTGTAAAGCTAGCCTTGAAAACAAGACTTCCATTGAGGTATTTCCGTTGTGTTGATTTTTGAAATCCCCAATAAGGTTTGCATATAGATCCGAAAATGTGTAGTACGGAATAGGCATGCAGTGTGAATCCCATCTGGACAAGTTGGTCTGGATTGATGATGTTTTATTTTGAGCACCGGAGAAGACTCCGCGTATAAATGAGTATTTTGTGTAGTCGGTGGGTTGTGCCTGTGAGGTGGAGTAACATGAAGTACTGGAGTGGAATTCCAGGAAAATACCCTCGAAATTCATGTGTTGTATGCTATGAAAGTCCAGTGTTTCTAGCACTGCAGGTGGCTACAGGGTTTTCTGGATAGTTGGTCCAGATATGGTTGGGGCTGGGTACAGAAAGAGTGTTTTGCCGCTAACACCAGACAATAGTGGTTGTCACTGGCGATACCTCCTAGCTAACATGTGATTGTGAAAGTCAGTCCTTCGAGGACAGTGTGGCTATTGTGATCTATGCGCTCTTAAAGGCTAGTGAGCCGAACGGACAAGGGGAAGCTGACCCGCTTCAATCTAGACATTGAACTGGCGATTTCAGCAACAGGCAAGGGCTGAACTGTATCTGCGTTATGGTTGTCTAACTTGAGTGCCTAAGTTATTGGATTTGTTAGGATCACATAATGAGAGTCTTGGGTTGTTCTCCATCAAGACTAAAGTCTCCGGTCGTGGGCCGTAGAGCATGAATGCTCAATGTTTACCGTTCGGTTTGAGACCTAAGAATGGTGGTGGGACCCTAGTTTTCCGATACACCGTGAATGTTCCCTGAGTGCACGGATCGTCGGACCGTGCGATCAACGTTTGTGATATATTGACTGTGCGTGAGTGCACGTTTTGTGATATATCTGCTTGTGAAAATGATATGCCTACAGGAAAGGAATATCGCTGCCCTGGGAAAGGGTTAGGGTCGTTATAAATTGGCCAGCTGAATGTTGACTGTTGCTTTGTTTACCACCGTTGCGGTGGATTTTCCCCATGCAGGTGCTGGAGAGCCGAGCGGGAAATAGTGGGTTGAAGCCCCAGCTGCGGCTATGTTGGCCCTCGAAGGCCGAATGAAGAAAAGTTTTACTTATGTTCATGTGTTGCCGGCCTGTGTGCCGATGTATGTAAACCACACTTTTAAAGGATAACTATAAGGCCTTAAGGCCACATCTTGTGTATTTTGTATACATTCCTTTGAGATATATATATAAATGTGGTTGTTTATATAGTGTACATTCATAATTGATGAGTTCAATATTAACTAGGGGTGAGCATGAAAAACCGCAAATCGCAAAAACTGCCTGCACCACAAAAACCGCACCGATTTTTAAACTGCACCGCGTAGTGCGGTTTTAAACTTTTATAAACCGAGCGCGGTTCGGTGCGGTGTGGTTTTGGATTTTGAAAACTGCAAAAACCGCACCGCACCAAATATTTTGTGTATTTAATTTCTTATAATTATGTGACATCACATTTAAGTATACTAAGTAAGAATTGATATATTTATATGATATATTACCGTCAGAGTTATTATAATTCGGTGAGATATTTTGCTGAATCATCTCTTCCACACATACTATAGTGGAATAAAGGCTTAAAACTATAAGAAAAACATGATGTACGCATTAGTGAGAATATGTCAAGATATGGCACAATGACGACAAATGATCCATATAACCGACCACACTATAGTGGGATAAAGGTTTGAGTGTTGTTGTATCTCTTCCACACACAGACAACTTGGATATCAATTAGAACATTCGTTTTAATAATCCAAATTAAAACAAAATATTGCATAAGAAGTGTTGATATATAAGAATGAATGAATCTCCTGCAACAAAGTTTAGCGTGAAAATATTTGTCTATAAAACATGATATTCACAAAATATTATATAGTTCATAAGTTGGTATGACATCTCCAAAAAGAAAGATAAATAACTGCATCAAAATTTATGAAAATGAAATCACATGTTATAAGAAAATGATGTAATTTAATACAATAAAGAGAGAAAAACAGCAAAACAAAAAAGAACTCATAAATTATCAAGTAACATTCATAGTTTTGATGCTTACCTGTAGGTTATGTAAAATATATGTTAAAAACCACACCGAAACTGCAACCGCACCGCAAAAAACCGCATTGAACCGAAACTGCACCGCATAATTTCGGTGTGGTGCGGTTTTGCTTAGGCAAAAACCGAGCCCTTACGGTGCGGTTGCGGTTTGGGCCAAAATCGCATCAAACCACACCGTGCACACCCCTAATATTAACCCCTAATACTTCTGCTAGAATGCTCTGAGTTATGGTGCGTGTACTAGTCTTTGATATTAACCTGTAACCCTGCCGCCTATTTGCGGTATATAGTGTGGGGCTGCGACCGGACCTTCTATTAAATGTCATGTAACGAATGGAGGTGTTACACATCGTGCCCCTTCCTCTAGCAGTAGGTGCAGACAACATCTCCCTTAGGTGTATCATGGATCACATGCACTTGAGACTGCTTCTACATGTCCAGTCTCTTGAAACACCTCTCAATAGGATGTCTTGGTCAGCCACAGAAACTGCACACTTTCTTACGTCTTTTCTTCGAAGTAGGGCCAGATGCCCTAGAGCTTCCACTGTCATCAAACTTTCTCTTGTCCTGCCTCGCCGGCAGCCCACAGTTTCTTGCATTATCAATTGCCTCAACCTTCAGGGCAGCTTCAACCGCTTCAGCATAATTCTCAGATCGATATGCACTTTCTAACTGCTGGATGTCGCTCCTAGACCACCCAGAAAACGTTTTACTCTGCCTGCTTCAGAGGCTACCAAATCCGGGGCAAACCTGCTCAACATACTGAATTCAACTTCATGCTCACTAATGGTGAGTTGTCTCTGGTTCAGGTGTAGAAAGTTATTCATCAGTCAGTCTTGCTCGACCGATGGCAAAAAATTTTTGAGCAACAAACTCTTAAACGATTCCCACAAACACCCATCTGCAAGATTCTCTTTCTCCCTTCACCACCAGCTCTTCGCAAGACCCTTCAGCTGGTACGCGACAACCATCACCCTTTGGTCAGCAGAAATCTGAGAATATGAAAACATTTCCTCGATAGTAATGATCCAATCATCTAACTCCATGAAGTCAGCTCTTCTGTCGTAGGTAGGAGGTGCTAAGCGCTGGAAATGTGAAATGAAGTTCATCTCAGATGACAGCAACACTGGGGGCACCAAAGGAGCGGGAGGAATAGGAACGGCTTGACCCACTGCAGGATACTACACTCTAGGCTGTTGCCCTGAGACGGCAGTTAACAATGCCTGAATTTGCGATTGCATCTCAATCATTTGTCGTGATAGGGCCTCATTACTCTATCACGGCCCTTCAATTACGGCCTCGCTCTACGCGCCTGACGTCTCACCCTTCGACTGGGGAGTCGACCTCGTCATAATACGCTTTGACGACATCTTTATAGGACAAACATACATTTAGTCAATACCTAGCTTAAGACAACATCAGCTAGCAAACTCAGATTTTCCT
>CM077155.1:146607925-146768691 GCA_039583875.1 Platanthera guangdongensis | reverse complement strand
TTTGTTCGTTTTTATGTCAGGGACACTGTACTTCCGCAAAAGAACCAAACGTCACCTATTCTCCCCCCCCCTCCCATAGGTGCAACATAGCGCCACGTAGTGGTCTTCAAGAGGGAAAAAAGCAGCTGCCCATTTATTATGTTAGCAGGATCCTAAAGAAGGCGGAGCTTTGTTACCCTATCCTAGAAAAGCTGGCATACGACTTGATTGTTTCAGCCAGGAAGCTCCGGCCATATTTCCAAGCATATTCGATTAGGGTAGTGACGGACCATCCTATCCGAAAGATTTTTGAAGTCGAGCACTCGGTAGGCTGGCCAAGTGGTCTATCGAGTTGAGTGAATTCAACGTTTCGTTCGTACCAAGGCTCTCCATTAAGGCGCAGGTGGTGGCCGACTTCTTGGCAGACTACGTCGCGGAGGTCGGCCGAGGTCTGCGGCCACCGGAAGCATGGAAGATAATGGTCGACGGGGCCTCGGGAAAGCACTCCCTTGGAGCAGGGGTGGTACTAACAAGTCCTCAGGTGTAACCATAAACAAGCGGTCACCTTGCATTTCCCACAACCAACAACCAAGCAGAGTACGAGGCAGTGATAGCCGGCCTTCGCTTGGCTAAGGAGCGAGATTAAGGACGTTGAGGTTTTCACAGATTCATTGGTGGTGGCATCTCAGATACGTGGAGAGTTCGAGGCTCGGGAGCCCACCCTTGTGAAATATTTGTCCAAGGTGAGGACAATCATCGGGGGGTTCCGGACGTTCTCCATCCAGCACGTCCCCAGAGAAGAGAAACACTGTCGATCGATTGGCTAAGTTCGGAACCTTGGGAAGGGGAGGTGCCCTGACTGATTTATTCCATCCAGCGATCGAAGAAGGGGAGCTAATGGAGGTGGATCGGCGGCCCTCGTGGGTAGATCCTTTCTTACCTACTTTCTGACAGGAACCCTCCTGAGGGGGTCAAGGAGGCAAGAAACTTCCGCGCATAAGGCGGCTCATTATCTCATGCATGAAGGAGGATTGCACCGGAGGGGTTTTCAGGTCTCCTAGCTCGATGCGTGACGGAGGAAACCAGACACGTTTTGGAGGAGGTGCACTCCGGGGAATGTGGTAGTCATTCCAGAGGGAGGATGTTGGAAGCAAGGGTGGTCAGACAGGGGTACTCTGGCCTACCCTGAGAAGGACGCGACAGAGTTTGCGAGGAAGTGCCGAAAATGCCAGCTACGCCCCCCTCCAGCTCTTGCCGGCTCAAGGCTCCGAAGCATTACAACACCATGGCCTTCGCCATTTGGGGGTGGATCTAGTTGGGCCTTTCCTCCAGCTAGTGGACAAAGAAGATTTCTCCTGGTTATGATAGATTACTTCTCCAAGTGCTGGAGGTTAAGGTGCTGGCAAAGGTAACATCCAAGTCATCAGGAACTTTGTCTGGGAGAGATCATCTGCAGGCACGGGTTGCCTCAGGCCATCGTCACGGATAACGGTCCTCAGTTTGCTAGTGAAGAATTCATCAGCTTCTGCACTCGGCTGGGCATCGACCTCAGGTTTGCCTCCGTCCACCACCCCAGGAGCAACGGTCAGGTGGAAGCGGCAAATAAGATTATCGTTAACTTGTTAAAGAAGAAGGTGGAGAATCTGAGAGGGAATTGGGTAGAGCAGCTCCCCTCGGTCCTGTGGGCTTTGAGAATAACCCCGAACACGGCCACCGGCGAGACTCCTTTCAAGCCCTCCCATGGTTGTGAGGCAGTACTACCCGTGGAGTTCGAGGTCCGATCCCCACGAGTTGCGGCTGCAGGGGATGGGGACGAGGCATGGAGGATGGAAAATGAAGAAGGCCTACGCCTCTCGCTAGACCTGGCAGAGGAGCTGCGAGATGTGGCAGCCATCAGACAAGAAGAGATCAAGCGTCGAATGACAAAGCACTTCAACAGGCATATCAGAATAAAGCAATTCGCGGAGGGAGATCTGGTACTAAAGAAGGTTGATGCGGCAGGAAGGTCTGCTCCAGTGGGAAAACTCAACCCAAACTGGGAGGGACCTTATATTGTAGAGAGAGTTTAAAAGCAGGAGGCTACTACCTCCAGGATGTGGAGGGTAGGACCTTGAGCCACTCCTGGAGTGGGGATGACTTAAAACGCTTCTACCCATGAAAAGGGAGAGCAGAAGATATGTACTCAAAGCATGATCAATATAATATACTTCTCAAATTATTCTTGTTCATTGTTATTGTGAAGTCCTAATAACAGGAAGGGTATCTTCATCGGCACCCCGAGCTCGGCTCGGCCCAAGTAGACCCGCTGCGCAGGCTCTCATCTAGCTGGCAGGCCCGAAGGCTCGCCTGTGGGGGATAGGTTTGGATTGAGGTATCTTCATCAGCACCCCGAGCTCGGCTCGGGCACCAGGTAGACCCGCTGCGCAGGCTCTTATCTAGCTAGCAGGTCCGAAGGCTCGCCTGTGGGGGATAGGTTTGGATTGAGGTATCTTCATCGGCACCCCGAGCTCGGCTCGGCCCAGGTAGACCCGCTGCGCAGGCTCTCATCTAGCTGGCAGGTCCGAAGGTTCGCCTGTGGGGGATAGGTTTGGATTGAGGTATCTTCATCGGCACCCCGAGCTCGGCTCGGCCCCAGGTAGACCCGCTGCGCAGGCTCTCATCTAGCTGGCAGGTCCGAAGGCTCGCCTGTGGGGGATAGGTTTGGATTGAGGTATCTTCATCGGCACCCCGAGCTCGGCTCGGCCCCAGGTATACCCGTCTGCGCAGGCTCTCATCTAGCTGGCAGGTCCGAAGGCTCGCCTGTGGGGGATAGGTTTGGATTGAGGTATCTTCATCGGCACCCCGAGCTCGGCTCGGCCCCAAGTAGACCTGCTGCGCAGGCTCTCATCTAGCTGGCAGGTCCGAAGGATCGCCTGTGGGGGATAGGTTTGGATTGAGGTATCTTCATCGGAACCCCGAGCTCGGCTCGGCCCTAGGTAGACCCGCTGCGCAGGCTCTCATCTAGCTGGCAGGTCCGAAGGCTCGCCTGTGGGGGATAGGTTTGGATTGAGGTATGTAACACCCCCTATCCATCGCATAGCATATAGCAGTAGGTCCGGTCGGGGCCCAACGCCATATACTACATACAGACCGGGTGGTTACTTATGGAAACCATCCAACCAATCTCAACGTCCTACACAGAGCATTCTAGTGGAAGCAGTTTAAAAAGTTGTAACAAAGAACCCAGCATTAAAGCACGAATGTCCACTATCACAAAATAGGAATGTTATACAAATACGCAAAATAAGCCTTAAGGCCTTACAAAATGTTTCACTTCAAATTACATGTTTTACAAACCACGGCACGCAGGCCGGTCACACATGAATAAAGCAGTAAACACTTCCAAATAGGCCTTCAAGGGCCGGCTTCGCATTCGGGCTTTAGCCCGCTATTGACCGCTTGGTCCAGCTGCACCTGCAAGCAACAAACCACCGCACGGTGGCAAAACAAGGCAACGGTCAGCAATGCTGACCAAATTATAACGAACGATCCCGCCCCCACCTCGGGCGGCGATGCTCCTTTCCTGCATTTCATTAGCATAAGCGAGCAATAAAAACATATAGCCATTACATCACAGACGTTGACTCGCACAGCCACACGCCCCGTGCTCTCAGGGCACATTCTCGGTGAACCGGTCGATATCACGTCAATTAAAGCCATAGACATTTCGGACTCACCACCGCCACTAAGACGGCCAAACCTATGAGCAATTTGTCTTCCTGGCCCGGGTCACGACAATTTAAGCCATTGACCGCCGAAGACCCTAATCTATGCCAACGGCAAGTGCCACGTGCCTTTAGGTCTCTTTAACCGAACGACATAGAACGGGTACGGTTCCAACTAACCCGTGCTCACATCGCAACGACAATTTAAGCCATTTGCGCGGGTCAAACTTCCACCGAGTCCCATTTCCATCACATTTCACATAATCTGATTATGTTCAAGCTGGCTCTCAGGCCACCAAGTTGGTAAGATCTCGTATCCGCCCAGTTTTCCGGGTGAACCTTTGGGTTAGTCCCCAAGGCTCCCCGCTGCAATCTACCGCGTAGAAAACCCGAAAAACAACCAATAGCACGGAGTCTTCTCCGGCATTTATGCAATTCAACATCACCGATCCAAACCAACATGTCCGGGTAGGCTTCACACATCATGCCTATGTCCGTTCTCGCTTACGGACTCTAAACAACGTGGACTTCACATATCTACCCGAAGGAACGCCTCCAACTCTCCGCAAACTCGCGAGAGCGGGCTTCCTATGCAAAGAAAGAGAGCTACTCATGCTCAAGATGAGGATCGTTACCCTAGCGTTACTCTTTGGCGCCATTGAAAAGTAATCGGATGAAAAGCACCGCACTAGCTTTGCCTCCGTGGATCCGGAGTCGGCTCGCGATTTAGAGCTTCGAAGCTCCTCCAATGGCGGGATCTAGCTCCTTCTTCCTTCCTTGGCTCTCCTCTCTCTCTAAGGTTTTTAGAAAGATAACACTTAAGAAAAGTGAGGGTTTCTAAGTCCATCCCGGGTATATCCCTTCAGGAACAACCCCCAGCCGTTGGATCTCAAAATAAGGAAAAGAACGGCTTTGATTCGGGACTGAAATGCCCAATCTGGACCGAACACGGCCTGGCACACGCCCGTGTCCAGGGCCGTGTGCCTCATTCGCCGTCAAAATTGGCTCGCCTGGAACCTCACACGGGTATCGAACACGCCCGTGTTCGAGCTGACACGCTCGTGTTCCGCCTGACACGGCCGTGTGGCCGGCCGTGTACCCCCATCATTTTTCCCCAAAATCAACCCGAGCACTGCACGGGTTCTAGGACACGCCCGTGTCTGTACCCGTGTCACCTCAACACGCCTGGACCCCAGGCCGTGTACACGGTCTCGACACTCGACACTTCGTCGAGCAAAGATCGTCGACCGATGACACGGCCTTGGACACGCCCGTGTCCTAGGCCGTGTGCCTTGTCTCGACACAATGTCGAGACCAAAGTGTCGACTCCCCGGGACGAGTGTCGACACGGGTTGACACGCCCTGCGACACGCCCGTGTCGCAGGCCGTGTGCCATGTCTCGACACTTCGTCGAATGCAGAGTGTCGACTTCGCGGCCAAGTGTCGACACGGGTCGACACGCCCTGCGACACGCCCGTGTCGCAGGCCGTGTGCCCAGTCTCGACACAATGTCGAGACCAAAGTGTCGACTTCCCGTCTCAGTGTCGACACAGGCTTGACACGTCCTGGGACACGCCCGTGTCCCAGGCCGTGTGCCTGCAGCCAGAACCCAAACTGGCCCAAAACGTCCCCCTTTGCTCCTTTGAGTTTCGGGGCGTTACAACTCTCCCCCTCTTAAAAGAATTTTGTCCACGAAATTACATAAAGGAAAGACATGTACAAAACCAAAATTTGTACCTGAGCGGAACAACTCCGGATATTCGTCAAGCATAGTCTGCTCTCGCTCCCAAGAGAGCTCCTCACGACCGCAATTGTCCCACCGGACCTTGACCATCCTGATCTCTTTATTGCGTAGCCGCTTGACCTCTGAGTCCTCGATCCGCACGGGCTTGACCTTTGTCGTTAGCCCACTATCCACCGGCACTTGATCAACCGCGATCACTTGCGTAGGCTCTTGCACCGCCTTCCGAAGCACCGAAATGTGGAATACATCATGTAAACCACTAAGCTCTACTGAAAGCTTCAATCGATAGGCCGCTTCACCAACTCGCTCCAGAACCTCAAACGGTCCAAGGTACCTCGGGCTTAGCTTTTTCAATCGCCGCACCCGCGAGACACCCTTGAACGGCTTGATCTTTAAGTATACATAATCGCCCACAGCGAACTCCACGTTCCTGTGCTTGGCATTATAATACTTTGCTTGTCGGTCCTGAGCGATAAGCAACCTCTCTCGAATGGTTCTCACCAACGAAGTAGCATCCTCCACTTCCGATCGCTTATACAACTTTGACTCACCCGTTTCTAACCAAGACAACGGCGTGCAACATTTTCTACCATATAGGGCCTCGAAAGGCGCCATCTGAATACTCGCTTGGTAGCTATTGTTGTATGCGAACTCCACCAAATAAAGGTGGTCTTCCCATTGCTTTCCGAAATCCAAGACACACATGCGGAGAATGTCTTCCATGGTTCTATTGACCCTCTCGGTCTGCCCATCCGTTTGTGGATGGAAGGCTGTGCTGAATTTCAGCTTTGTTCCCAACATTTGCTGCACAAGCCTCCAATCATTGGACGTGAACCGCCCATCTCGGTCACTCACGATGCTGCGGGGCACACCATGAAGCCGTACTATGTTATCCACATAAAGCTTTGCCAACTTCTCCACCGGATCATCCTTCCTATGAGGAATAAAATGCGACACCTTCGTTAATCGATCAACAACCACCCAAATGACGTCGTTCCCCTTTTGCGACCTTGGCAAACCGTGCACAAAGTCCATAGAGATGTCGTCAAATTTCCACTCCGGAATAGGCAAGGACTTAAGAAATCCTCCCGGCTTTTGGCACTCCGCCTTTACCAAGGCGCAAGTTTGGCACTTGCTACGTATAGCGCCACATTCTTTTTCAACCCGGCCACCAAAACAGTTTCTTCACATCACGGTACATCTTCATGCTCCCCGGGTGAATCGAGTACTTGGTATGGTGTGCCTCGTACAACAACTCCACCCGCAAATGACCCACACTTGGGACGCACAGACGACCGTCTTTCCAAAGCAATCCGTCCTCCACGACGAATTGGGAATTTGACCCATCCAGAGCCTCTACCATGAACTGCTTCATAGAGCATCCATATCCAAAGCCTGCCGAATACGATCAGCCAGGTCATATTGGACTTCAGTCCAATTCAGAATGCTTCAGCACTTGATTGTCTATCCACACAAACAATCTCCAACGCCTCAAACTCCCGCACCAACCGCTCATCATGCACCGATAGCCAATTGGCTTGAGCTGGGCTCGGCGACTCAACGCGTCCGCAACCGCATTCCCTTTGCCAGGCACGTAGTGGATCTTGAATGTATAGTCCCCCAGGAACTCCATCCATCTACGCTGCCGCATATTCAGATCCTTCTGATCAATTAGATACTTTAGGCTCTTGTGATCGGTGTAGATATCAATCTTCACACCGTACAAATAGTGTCTCCATAGCTTCAAGGCAAAAATCACGGCCGCTAACTCCAAGTCATGGACCGGATAGTTCCTTTCATGCACTTTTAGCTGTCTCGAGCCATAAGCTATTACACTTTCGTGTTGCAGTAGCACGCAACCCAACCCGCTGCCCGAAGCATCACTATAAATCTCATAGCCTTCGGTCCCACATGGCGAACTCAGCACAGACATCGTGGTCAACCGACACTTCAACTCCTCAAAAGCTCGCGCGCACTCCGACGTCCAAACGAACTTATGCTCCTTCCTCGTCAAAGTAGTGAGAGGTAACGCTATCCGCGAGAAGTTCTCTACGAAGCGCCTATAATAGCCGGCAAGCCCCAGAAAACTCCGGACTTCCGCTACAGTAGCAAGCTCAGGCCACTCCCGTATCGCAACAATCTTCGCCGGATCCACAGCAATACCCTCTCCACTCACTATATGCCCGAGGAATGCCACTGAGGATAGCCAAAACTCGCACTTCGAGAACTTGGCGTACAACTGATTTCTCCTTAGCGTCTCCAACACCAAATGAAGATGCTTGAAGTGATCTTCCTCACTTTGCGAGTACACCAAAATATCGTCGATGAAGACGATCACGAAATGGTCCAAGTACTCCCTGAAAGTCCTGTTCATCAAATCCATGAACACTGACGGCGCATTAGTCAGCCCAAACGGCATGACCGTAAACTCATAATGCCCGTATCTCGTACTAAACGCCGTCTTCGGGATATCACTCTCCCTTATTCGCAGCTGATAGTACCCAGCCTTGAGATCCAACTTTGAGTACACCGTCGACCCGACTAACTGATCAAAGAGATCATCAATCCGAGGGATCGGGTACTTGTTCTTCTCCGTCAGCTTGTTGAGCTCTCGATAATCAATACATAGCCTCAAGCTTCCATCCTTCTTCTTAACAAAGAGGACCGGTGCGCTCCAAGGCGAAGAACTCGGGCGCACATACCCTTGCTACAACAACTCTTGCAGTTGAACTTTCAGCTCTGCCATTTCCTTAGGCGCTAGCCGATAAGGAGATCGTGACACAGGCTTTGCACCTGGCACTAGCTCAATCGTAAAATCTATCTCCCGCTGAGGCGGGGCTCCAGGAAGATATGCGGGGAACACATCAGGGTATTCCGATACCACTGAAATACAATCCAACGCGGGCTTCGGCTTTGCAACCTCCACTAGTGTAAAGAACAGTTCTGCTCCGGCACGAACCGCCTTCACCACCTGAAGAGCAGACATCAACGTCTTGCTCGACCCCTTTAGGCCCGTAAAAGTCGTCTCACGACTTGCTCCCAGCTTGACTTCCTTACTACCGCAATCTATATGGGTCTGCTGCTCCGAGAGCCAGTCCATGCCAAATAAGACGTTGAACTCCACCAACGAAAGTAAAGACACCCGCAGGTCGAACTCCTGCTCCCCAATACGAATCTTAACATCGCAGATCCTATCCGCTCGCATCGAACACCCATTGGGCAACAACACATCCAACTTATCCTTCGCCATCGAAGAAGGGACTCCGATGCGTGATATAAATCCTTCGGACAAGAAGGAGTGTGAAGCTCCCGTATCGAAGAGTGCTCGTGCTGGATTTTCACAAATCAATACAAATCCTAAACAAGCAGTGGTAAGGTAACATGTGCATAACAAGTATTTAAAGAAATTGACTTGCTATAAATTAAACCGTACCTGTCACCACATCAGCCTGTTTGATGGCCTCCTGTTGGCCAAGATTGTAGACCCTTGGTTGGGCCGGAGCATAATGGGATGCGGTCGACTCCACCGTCTTTCCCTTCTCTTCATAAGTATCTCTCGGCCTTCTCTCGGACTTAGGACGTCCGCTCCAACAATCACGGGCGAAATGCCCCGTCTTTCCGCAAGTAAAACACGCACCCGGGGTCCGACTCGTAGTCGCCCCAGAAGCACCAGAAGGAGCTGGACCCGAAGTCCTATGCTTCTTGAAAGACCTCCGATAGCCGGACTTTGAAGTAGTCGGCACTTTAAATTCAGATTTCTTCTCACCCAAGCTTTTCTTTGCTTGTACATTTTTCATGTCCTTCTCCAAGGACCGGGCAGTATTGACCAAGGTTAAGAAACCCTGTGTCATCGGCCCCGAGAGTAGCAACCTCAACTCATCTCTCAACCCTTCATAGAAGCGATTAGTCTTGCGCTCCTCATCCACGATGGTGGAGCTAGCATATCGACTCAAACGAGTGAACTCGTGGAGATATTCATCCACGCTCCTCTCACCCTAAACCAACTTCAGGAACTCATTCTCCATCGAAATCCTCTGAGTAGAAGGGAGGTATCTTGCTAAGAACAATCCCGAGAACTCTTCCATCGGAACGTCTATCAGTTGTCTACCTCTCAAATGATGCAGCTCCAATCCTTCCCACCACATTCTCGCTTCACCGTCCAAAAGGAACGTAGCGATGGTGGTCATTTGCCACTCCTCCGTCTCCGTTGCTGTCATGACTCTCTTCACCCTGGAGAGCCAGTCTTCAGCCTGAGATGGGGTTCCCAACCCCGAGAATAACGGAGGGTTAAAGCTCATTACATGCTTAAGCTGCCTCTCAGTTGCCCTCCTTGGCACCACCGGTTCCACAACCACTTGCTCCACTCTCCTCGGCTCAGCCTCTTGAAGAGGCACCTGCTCCATCACAGGAGCGGGCTGCTGCGTTTGCCTTGCAGGCTGCGCATTTATCACGGCCAACACCGCTTCAGCCACCAATCGTATATTTTCAGCCGACAGAGGTGTTGCAGGAGCAACATCCGGTGCACTACTAGCCTCAGAAACTCGGCGTTCTGACGGCCCAACACCACTTCTGGTCACCTATAGTGGTACAAAACACCATTAAGCGACCAAATAAATTGCAAACAGCAATTATAGGAACACGCAGGTTCCTCAAACATGAGTATTTTCATTCCTAAGTGGACATTCATGGGTTCTTTTACCGTTATAACGATGACGCACACAATGTGCTCACCACCCCTTAAAAAGAATTCGACCACGAATTCACTTTAAGCCTGACCAAAACCAGAAGTCTGATACCAAATTGTAACACCCCCTATCCGTCGCATAACATATAACAGTAGGTCCGGTCGGGGCCCGACGTCATATACTACAGACAGACCGGGTGGTTACTTATGGAAACCATCCAACCAATCTCAACGTCCTACACAGAGCATTCTAGCGGAAGCAGTTTAAAAAGTTGTAACAAAGAACCCAGCATTAAAGCACGAATGTCCACTATCACAAAATAGGAATGTTATACAAATACCCAAAATAAGCCTTAAGGCCTTACAAAATATTTCACTTCAAATTACATGTTTTACAAACCACGGCACGCAGGCCGGTCACACATGAATAAAGCAGTAAACACTTCCAAATAGGCCTTCAAGGGCCGGCTTCGCATTCGGGCTTTAGCCCGCTATTGACCGCTTGGTCCAGCTGCACCTGCAAGCAACAAACCACCGCACAGTGGCAAAACAAGGCAACAGTCAGCAATGCTGACCAAATTATAACGATCCCGCCCCCACCTCGGGGCGGCGATGCTCCTTTCCTGCATTTCATTAGCATAAGCGAGCAATAAAAACATATAGTCATTACATCACAGACGTTGACTCGCACGGCCACACGCCCCGTGCTCTCAGGGCACATTCTCGGTGAACCGGTCGATGTCACGTCAATTAAAGCCATAGACATTCCGGACTCACCACCGCCACTAAGACGGCCAAACCTATGAGCAATTTGTCTTTCTGGCCTGGGTCACGACAATTTAAGCCATTGACCGCCGAAGACCCTAATCTATGCCAACGGCAAGTGCCACGTGCTTTTAGGTCTCTTTAACCGAACAACATAGAACGGGTACGGTTCCATCTAACCCGTGCTCACATCGGAACGACAATTTAAGCCATTTGCGCGGGTCAAACTTCCACCGAGTCCCATTTCCATCACATTTCACATAATCTGATTATGTTCAAGCTGGCTCTCAGGCCACCAAGTTGGCAAGATCTCGTATCCGCCCAGTTTTCCGGGTACACCTTTGGGTTAGTCCCCAAGGCTCCCTACTGCTATCTACCGCGTAGAAAACCTGAAAAACAACCAATAGCACGGAGTCTTCTCCGGCATTTATGCAATGCAACATCACCGATCCAGACCAACATGTCCGGGTAGGCTTCACACATCATGCCTATGTCAGTTCTCGCTTACGGACTCTAAACAACGGGGACTTCACATATCTACCCGAAGGAACGCCTCCAACTCTCCGCAAACTCGCGAGAGCGGGCTTCCTATGCAAAGAAAGAGAGCTACTCATGCTCAAGATGAGGATCGTTACCCTAGCGTTCCTCTTTGGCGCCATTGAAAAGTAATCGGATGAAAAGCACCGCACTAGCTTTGCCTCCGTGGATCCGGAGTCGGCTCGCGATTTAGAGCTTCGAAGCTCCTCCAATGGCGGGATCTAGCTCCTTCTTCCTTCCTTGGCTCTCCTCTCTCTCTAAGGTTTTTAGAAAGATAACACTTAAGAAAAGTGAGGGTTTCTAAGTCCAATCCTGGGTATATCCCTTCAGGAACAACCCCCAGCCGTTGGATCTCAAAATAAGGAAACGAACGGCTTTGATTCGGGACTGAAATGCCCAATCTGGACCAAACACGGCCTGGCACACGCCCGTGTCCAGGGACGTGTGCCTCATTCGCCGTCAAAATCGACTCTCCTGGAACCTCACACGTGTATCGAACACGCCCGTGTTCCAGCTGACACGCCCGTGTTCCACCTGACACGGCCGTGTGGCCGGCCGTGTACCCCCCATCATTTTTCCCCAAAATCAACCCGAGCACTGCACGGGTTCTAGGACATGCCCGTGTCCGTACCCGTGCCACCTCAACACGCCTGGACCCCAGGCCGTGTACACGGTCTCGACACTCGACACTTGGTCGAGCAAAGATCGTCGACCCGATGACACGGCCTTGTACACGCCCGTGTCCTAGGCCGTGTGCCTTATCTCGACACAATGTCGAGACCAAAGTGTCGACTCCCCGGGACGAGTGTCGACACGGGTTGACACGCCCTGCGACACGCCCGTGTCGCAGGCCGTGTGCCATGTCTCGACACTTCGTTGAATGCAGAGTGTCAACTTCGCGGCCAAGTGTCGACACGGGTCGACACGCCCTGCGACACGCCCGTGTCGCAGGCCGTGTGCCCAGTCTCGACACAATGTCGAGACCAAAGTGTCGACTTCCCATCTCAGTGTCGACACAGGCTTGACACGCCCTGGGACACGCCCGTGTCCCAGGCCGTGTGCCTGCAGCCAGAACCCAAACTGGCCCAAAATGTCCCCCTTTGCTCCTTTGAGTTTTGGGGCGTTATAAGGTATCTTCATCGGCACCCCGAGCTCGGCTCGGCCCCAGGTAGACCCGCTGCGCAGCTCTCATCTAGCTGGCAGGTCCGAAGGCTCGCCTGTGGGGGATAGGTTTGGAGTATCTTCATCGGCACCCCGAGCTCGGCTCGGCCCCAGGTAGACCCGCTGCGCAGGCTCTCATCTAGCTGGCAGGTGAAGGCTCGCCTGTTTGGATTGAGGTATCTTCATCGGCACCCCGAGCTCGGCTCGGCCCCAGGTAGACCCGCTGCGCAGGCTCTCATCTAGCTGGCAGGTCCGAAGGCTCGCCTGTGGGGGATAGGTTTGGATTGAGGTATCTTCATCGGCACCCCGAGCTCGGCTCGGCCCCAGGTAGACCCGCTGCGCAGGCTCTCATCTAGCTGGCAGGTCCGAAGGCTCGCCTGTGGGGGATAGGTTTGGATTGAGGTATCTTCATCGGCACCCAGAGCTCGGCTCGGCCCCAGGTAGACCCGCTGCGCAGGCTCTCATCTAGCTGGCAGGTCCGAAGGCTCGCCTGTGGGGGATAGGTTTGGATTGAGGTATCTTCATCGGCACCCCGAGCTCGGCTCGGCCCCAGGTAGACCCGCTGCGCAGGCTCTCATCTAGCTGGCAGGTCCGAAGGCTCGCCTGTGGGGGATAGGTTTGGATTGAGGTATCTTCATCTGTGGGGGATAGGTTTGGATTGAGGACACCCCGAGCTCGGCTCGGCCCCAGGTAGACCCGCTGCGCAGGCTCTCATCTAGCTGGCAGGTCCGAAGGCTCGCCTGTGGGGGATAGGTTTGGATTGAGGTATCTTCATCGGCACCCCGAGCTCGGCTCGGCCCCAGGTAGACCCGCTGCGCTGTGGGGGATAGGTTTGGATTGAGGCTCTCATCTAGCTGGCAGGCCCGAAGGCTCGCCTGTGGGGGATAGGTTTGGATTGAGGTATCTTCATCGGCACCCCGAGCTCGGCTCGGCCCCAGGTAGACCCGCTGCGCAGGCTCTCATCTAGCTGGCAGGCCCGAAGGCTCGCCTGTGGGGGATAGGTTTGGATTGAGGTATCTTCATCGGCACCCCGAGCTCGGCTCGGCCCCAGGTAGACCCGCTGCGCAGGCTCTCATCTAGCTGGCAGGTCCGAAGGCTCGCCTGTGGGGGATAGGTTTGGATTGAGGTATCTTCGGCACCCCATCGGCACCCCGAGCTGCGCGGCTCGAAGGCCCCTGTGGGGGATAGGTTTGGATTGAGGTACTTCATCGGCACCCCGAGCTCGGCTCGGCCCCAGGTACACCCGCTGCGCAGGCTCTCATCTAGCTGGCAGGTCCGAAGGCTCGCCTGTGGGGGATAGGTTTGGATTGGGGTATCTTCATCGGCACCCCGAGCTCGGCACGACCCCAGGTAGATCCGCTGCGCAGGCTCTCATCTAGCTGGCAGGACCGAAGGCTCGCCTGTGGGGGATAGGTTTGGATTGAGGTATCTTCATCGGCACCCCGAGCTCGGCTCGGCCCCAGGTAGACCCGCTGCGCAGGCTCTCATCTAGCTGGCAGGTCCGAAGGCTCGCCTGTGGGGGATAGGTTTGGATTGAGGTATCTTCATCGGCACCCCGAGCTCTACTCGGCCCCAGGTAGACCCGCTGCGCAGGCTCTCATCTAGCTGGCAGGTCCGAAGGCTCTCCTGTGGGGGATAGGTTTGGATTGAGGTATCTTCATCGGCACCCCGAGCTCGGCTCGGCCCCAGGTAGACCCGCTGCGCAGGCTCTCATCTAGCTGGCAGGACCGAAGGCTCGCCTGTGGGGGATAGGTTTGGATTGAGCTATCTTCATCGGCACCCCGAGCTCGGCTCGGCCCCAGGTAGACCCGCTCCGCAGGCTCTCATCTAGCTGGCAGGTCCGAAGGCTCGCCTGTGGGGGATAGTTTTGGATTGAGGTATCTTCATCGGCACCCCGAGCTCGGCTCGGCCCCTTGTAGACCCGCTGCGCAGGCTCTCATCTAGCTGGCAGGTCCGAAGGATCGCCTGTGGGGGATAGGTTTGGATTGAGGTATCTTCATCGGCACCCCGAGCTCGGCTCGGCCCCAGGTAGACCCGCTGCGCAGGCTCTCATCTAGCTGGCAGGTCTGAAGGCTCGCCTGTGGGGGATAGGTTTGGATTGAGGTATCTTCATCGGCACCCCGAGCTCGGCTCGGCCCCAGGTAGACCCGCTGCGTAGGCTCTCATCTAGCTGGCAGGTTCGAAGGCTCGCCTGTGGGAGATAGGTTTGGATCGAGCTATCTCCATCGGCATCGAACTGACAGGACAGTGAATTCACTTTGGCAGAATAGGGTGAAAAGTCTCCTTAAGCGACATTACACCTTAGTATCTCAGCTTAGTCCTAGGGAACAAAAATAAACTAAGGAAAAAGGGGTGTGGAGTAAGGCAGGGGGCGGCACTCGCAGCGGACGGTTTTTGAGGATCGTCTCGCCGATAGCGAAGGGACACCCGCAAGGCAAAGTATTGTGTCAACTCGCGGTCGTAAGCGCGTCGAGAAGCCGTCTCGCGTAAAAAATTAAAAAAGGAGGCAGAATACAGAAAGGCTTACGCGGCGAGACGGAGCGGTAGCACCGTCCCGCAGACCGGAACGAGCCAGGGATTAACTGCACAAAATAGAGAACAAAAAATAGGGACAGAGTAAAAACGAGCATTCGCTCGATATTTGACAGATACCACAAAAAATATGGTTTAAAGTTTTACAACAAAAAGAAGAGGAGAGAGTGATTCTAAATCTTAGAAGCGGCACGTCAGTCCTCCTCGCCAGATGAAGAATCATCGCTCTCCTCGCTATAAAGTTCAGGGACCAGGTCGCGAGCAGTCACAGTCTCGGAGTCATCCTTCACAACCCCTAGATCCTTCATCATTTGCAGCACTAGCTCTGTCGCACGGACACCAGCATCTCGGCACTTATCCTCGACTTCCTCGTGAGAGTAATGAGGCGGAGGTGTCCGGAAGGGCTCGCGGCGAGACGACGACGCGGCATCAGCTTGAAGACGCGCGTTCTCAGCTGTCAATACCCGGACCTCCTCCTCCAAAGCCGCCACGCGCGAGCGCAGTTGTTCCGCCGTCTCGGCATCCTGCGGGACGACCTAGCAATTAGCCGAGAATGATGGAAAAAGAAAAAGACCCAAGGGAAAAGTTATGGCTTACCACGCCGCCTTGGGCCTTCGCGAGAAGGGACTCGTCATCAGATAACCTTCTCGCTAGACCGATGGACTTCTCCCGCTCCGCCTCCAGATTTTCCTCGCTGGCCTTCCACTTTGAATTGATATAAATGAGGCGGCGAGAGGAGCGGTGCGAGAACTCCAAGGCCCGCATTTGGTGATGGCAAGTTTTCAGCACAAGATCCTTGGTGGACTCGCTTTCGGGCGAAACGGCGTCAAGGCCGCCATAGAGGCCGTACCCTATGGCGAAGGCATGGCTAGTAGGGACCTCTTGCTCCTTCCAAGATGGAAGGAGGGTGGAGATGGACACACGGTTGGCGTCCTGCCCCCACAACAGAACCGGGTCGCCGACGGCATCATGAACCACGGGACCCAGGTTGTAATTCATATGGGAGGAGGGGGCGGGACGGCCAGAGGAGTCGCCTTCGCGAGAGGAGGTGGCAGCCGCCTGTTCAGGAGCAACAGCTCGCGGGTTGGACGCCGTAGCAGGCAGGTTGGAGGCGGCAACAGGTTGATCAGAGAGTACCGTCCCACGGGCAGGCGAGACGGCCTGGTGGTTAGGCGAGAGGGGCGGTGGAGTTTCCCCTATAGAAATAGGGCTCCCTTGGAGAACTTTCTTCCTTTCCTTAGAAATAACTACAGCCTTTTTCATCTTTTTCTTGGGAGGACTGGAGCGAGAAGGGACCGTATCGTCTGCGGGCCTCTTCGGCGGGATGGCCGCCAGGGACTCTCTCGCCGCCTCTGCCGCTGCGTTGGCGAGATCAAGACCCTTCGTGGGGTGGATGTTGCTCTTGTAAGGGGGGAGGGCTGGAACAATTCGCTCACCTAAAGGCAAGCAAGGATTATCGAACGGCGAGACGGCAAATAGCAAGATGCGATGAACGAAAGGATAAGAATACCTTAGCCCGGGAGCACTGGTAGAAGCGAGTCGAGACCTCTCCGCAAGAAGTTGACCTCGAAATTCTTGCCGACTAAGTATTCGCACAGCAGCTTCTCTGGGCCACTGACTTGGGGGGTGACGTAGAAGCTCTCTGGCAGAGACACCGGTGCGAGAGGGATGCCGCCGAAATCAGCACGGTCTCCCCGGATGAAGACGAATCGAGTGAGCCAATGGTGGTTCTTGTTGGGCGTCTCGCATACCTTAAGCCCCTGCCCAGTAAAGTACGAGACGCCATCGGCGTTGGCATGGTAGATAAAGAGCTTGCGGAAGGCCGTCAAGCTGAATTCAATGCGCTCCCGGCGCATATAGCAAGCGAAGGCGATCAACACCGAGATGGAGTTAGGGTTGAACTGCGCCGGGACGACGCCAAAGTATTTGAAGACCTATTTTACCTCAGGCCAAAGGGGGAGTTGCAACCCCGCCTCGAAATGCAAGACGGGGAAGGCGAGTTCCCCCGGGTAGTAGGTATTGATGCACTCGCCGACTTTGGGGGGACGCGACTCGACCCCTTACCCCAGGTACTCGCGGGCAAACCTATAGTAATCTTCTTGAGGGAGCCTGCCGAGCGGGAAGTCATGGTCGGTGAACCTCTTCCCACAGCGGCTGCGCCCCTCACCTTCCTCAACCTTCTTCTTACCCATCTTCTTCGGCGAGATGGTCTTCGGCGAGACAAAGGAAAAGAAGATATTGGCGAGAGATCCAAGAGAGAAAGGCGAAAAGGGTCGGCGAGACGGAAGGGTCAGAGAGCCAAGAGCTTGGGTAACAGCAGAAGTGGAAAATGCGGTGTCTAATCCCGGACCAGGCATATTTATAATCGATACATAACAATGATTGAGGGGCGGGAAAAAACATGAGGGGAGGGGAAGAGTCGATGTCCTTTTCTCTCTCCTAAATCTCGATCGGCGCGACTCATCGCAATCAGGGAAAAATATATATATATAGCATAAATTAAAAGGAGAGTTAAAAAAGGAATAAAAAATCAAGCAATAAAAATATATGTTCAGAGATCGTCCCGCATACAGCGGGTACCAAGTTTCCTACATATTTTGGCGAGACTACGCCACAAGACTACTATTATTACAACTTTCGCGTGAAGAGGAAAAAGAAAAGTAGCGAGACGGACGTCTTTCAATACGGGCGTCATTCCCAGCGGCCACCGCAAGCTCCCCCACAAGGAGGTCTACTCCGCGAGTGGAAGGAGCGAATGGATTCAAGACCACGGCGCGCGAGACGGAGCTGCATATCGGTCTCATTAATGATGGCTTCGGGGTTGGTACCATCGACATCTAGCTCGGCATTAGCTCCGGAGGATAGGCGAGCGCATTCGTTCTCCAGCGATTCGATGCGCTTCTCCGCGGCCTGCTTATCCAGCGTCAAGGAGTGGATGATGCGCGTGTGCTTCCGAAAAAGCTCAGTCGCCTTACGCTTCATCTCCGCTGGATTTGAAGGGTCACCCAAATAGTCTTCAATCCCGTCTACAGGAGGAGGCGAGACGGAGAGTCGCTTTGGCTGCTCCTCAACAGGAGAGTTGGCCCGAGAATCTGCGCAAGGGGTGCAGAGGCAGGGTGGAAGAGGCACTCGCAGAAGGGAGTGAGAATAGCGAAGGGGATTCAAAAGGGCGAGGGAAGGTCCCTTACCAGGAGGGCGAGAGGTCTCGGCGGCCGGGGAAGGGTCGTCCCTCCTCTCGCTGGGAGTAGTTGGGGGAGTAGAAGAGGGCTGCGAATCGAACTCCTCGCAGTGGGCGGCAGAACCATCTCGCAGACTCTTCGGGTGCTGCGGAACCACGAGAGCCCCCTGAAAAAACACTAGTCAACAAAAGAGAGCACCCGGTCGCGGAGATAACAGTGGCAAAAGCAAGTACCCACCTCTTTTTTCTTGGAAGACGCATGAGGAGTAGGGATGATTTCCAAAGCGACGCGAGACAGATCTCCTGCGGCAGGCGACGGACCACCAGCTTTCATCTTTTTTTAGGCAAGATGACGGGGGGAGAGGGCGAACTAAAGAAGAGGTAAAAGAGGCCGCGTTGGCCTTGTGCTGCTCTCGCACCAGTGCGAGACGTTCGCGGAAGCTCTGGCTGTGCGTCATACCAAAAGACTCAAGATAGGGAAGAAGAATATGCAGAGCAGGACGCCAGGTGTGCGTGGCAGGAGTCATATATTTATAGTCCCCGGGGGGGCCTCAAAAGATTCCTCATAAATACGTTTTTTAATGCGCCTTAAATAACGAGTCTCGGTTGAACATTCTTTTCGAGCTTAGAATAATCTCAAAAAGAGCGAGGATTGTGTACAACCTCGGGCTCGCAAAGAACCCTCAAGAAGCAAATAGGTCGAGGTGGGCAAATAGGACCAGGGGGGCCCACTCGCAAGCGGCGAGATGATTGACTCTCCAATGGGCAAGATACCCCACCCAGAGGCGAGAGGGCCTCCAGAGGCGAGAGGGCCTCCATGGGCGAGAGAGCCTCCAGCAGCGAGAAGATCTCGCAGCAAAGGGCGAGAGGCGCCGGCGAGACGGGCAGTGGGGTCCCTCTCGCCGGCAGGAGCTTTTCCACTCGCCAGGGCGAGAAGAGGCCTTTTTTATATTTCCCTGTCAAACAGGGGTTTTTACTCTTCTACCCCGGGTATTTTTACCCTCTTACCCTTAGTGGACTGCATATAACTCCTCAGAACAGCGGAGTTTGGCTGTTGGCAGACCCAGCCAAGGGTACCCCGGTAATTTCAGACCGGTGCAGTTTTGTTATTGGCAGTTCAGATTCTGAAATCTATAAATAAGCTCATAGGGGTTCTTCAGAAGGGACTTTTTTTTGACTCCCAAGGGGAATCATCGGCACTGTCTTCTGAGGAACTCCAAGCCCAGCTTTTGTCTTTGGAGGAGAACCTCTCTGTGACCTTCCGGGTAAGCGGTGGGACCTCCCTGCTGCGGCTTTGGGCCAGTTTTTTAGTCCTTCATGACCAGTTGGAGGTCGGAGCTTAGGCCAAGTAGGTGTCGGCTACGCCCCTTTTTTACGAACGTTTGTCGAAGTCAAATTTTGGCTTCAATAGTGGGACCCTAGTTTTCCGATACACCGTGAATGTTCCATGAGTGCACGGAGCGTCGGACCGTGAGATCGACGTTTGTGATATATTGACTGTGCGTGAGTGCACGTTTTGTGATATATCTGCTTGTGAAAATGTTATGTCTATAGGAAAGGAATACCGCTGCCCCGGGAAAGGGTAAGGGTCGTTATAAATTGGTCACCTGAATGCTGACCATTGCTTTGTTTACCACTGTTGCGGTGGATTGTCCCCATGAAGGTGCTGGAGAGCCGAGCGGAAAATAGTGGGCTGAAGCCCCAGCTGTTGCTATGCTGGCCCTCGAAGGCCGAATGAAGAAAAGTTTTACTTGTGTTCATGTGTTGCCTGCCTGCGTGCCGATGTATGTAAACCACACTTTTAAAGGATAACTGTAAGGCCTTAAGGCCAAACATCTTGTGTATTTTGTATACATTCCTTGGAGATATATATATAAATGTGGTTGTTTATATAGTGTACATTCATAATTGATGAGTTCAATATTAATTATTAACCCCTAATACTTCCGCTAGAATGCTCTGAGTTATGGTGCGTGTACTAGTCTTTGATATTAACATGTAACCCCACCGCCTATTTGCGGTATATAGTGTGGGGCCGCGGCCGGACCTTCTATTATATGTCATGTAACGAATGGAGGTGTTACACATCGTGCCCCTTCCTCTAGCAGTAGGTGCAGACAACATCTCCCTTAGGTGTATCATGGATCGCATGGACCTGAGACTGCTTCTACATGTCCAGTCTCTTGAAACACCTTTCAATAGGATGTCTTGGTCGGCCACAGAAACTGCACACTTTCTTACGTCTTTTCTTCGAAGTAGGGCCAGATGCCCTAAAGCTTCCACTGTCATCAGACTTTCTCTTGTCCTGCCTCGCCGACAGCCCACAGTTTCTTGCATTATCAATTGCCTCAACCTTCAGGCCAGCTTCAACCGCTTCAGCATAATTCTCAGATTGATATGCACTTTCTAACTGCTGGATGTCGCTCCTAGACCACCCAAAAAATGTTTTACTCTGCCCGCTTCAGAGGCTACCAAATTCGGGGCAAACCTGCTCAACTTACTAAATTCAACTTCATGCTCACTAATGGTGAGTTGTCTCTGGTTCAGGTGCAGAAAGTTATTCATCAGTCAGTCTTGCTCGACCGATGGCAAAAATTTTTGGAGCAACAAACTCTTGAACGATTCCCACGAACACCCATCTGCAAGATTCTCTTTCTCCCTTAACCACCAGCTCTTCGCAAGACCCTTCAGCTAGTACGCGACAACCATCACCCTTTGGTCAGCAGAAATCTGAGAATATGAAAACATTTCCTCGATAGCAATGATCCAATCATCTAACTCCATGAAGTCAGCTCTACTGTCGTAGGTAGGAGGTCCTAAGCGTTGGAAATGCGAAATGAAGTTCATCTCAGATGGCAACAACACTGGGGGCACCAGAGGAGCAGGAGGAATAGGAACGGCTTGACCCACTGCAGGATACTGCACTCTAGGCTGTTGCCCTGAGACGGCAGTCAACAATGCCTGAATTTGCGATTGCATCTCAATCATTTGCCGTGACAGAGCCTCATTGTTTTATCACAACCCTTCAATTGCGGCCTCGCTCTGCGCACCTGACGTCTCACCCTTCGACTAGGGAGTCGACCTCGTCGTAATACGCTTTGACGACATCTCTATATGACAAACATACATTTAGTCAATATCTAGCTTAAGACACATTAGCTAGCAAACTCAGATTTCCTAACTCAAATCAGATCAGAGATGTGAAAATACTTACTCTTGTTGTTACTTTGCTCTGGGAATTCATGAAATGATGTTATGCTCTTAACTTAGGATGATGAACCATCATCCCACTGACTCCTGTGCATAAAATATGAATGCATGAATGCTTAAATTTTTATTTTAAATCATGTGTGTACGAGTGTTATCATGTAGTTCTTAACTTGACACGTGTGCTAATGCTATGTTATGTTATACATGTAGTGTTATGCATTCTAAAAAAGCTTTAATGCATGTCATGAGCAGCGAACACATGAAATATTATGCATCTCATACTACATAATATCGCATGTAACGAAAAAAATAAAAATCTAATGAGCATCCATGTGATGATTGTTATGCATCTCATACCACATAACAGTCACATGTTGCTTCCTATGAGGATCCATATACAACCACATATTATGCATCTCAAACTACATAATATGCGTCATATACTTCTTGTCATGTTAATGAGTGTAGTATTCATGCTTTCGTCAAGACATATTGATGACACTTAGGTGTGTGTATGTAATGAATTTAGACAACTAAAACTATATCAGAATTAGTCGTCCGACCAACTTGTTGAACAACCTACCTCTGTACCAACTTTCACAACCCGTATTTTCTCAGTATTAAAATACTATCAGAGTGAGAGAAAATACGTGATCGTGATGGCACGCCGTACATGGGATAACTGCAGACGTTCAGACAATACTATCCTTTCGCTTATTTTATAAAAAAAGAGATGAATTATGTTTTAAAACATATGTTATATTTTATAATTTTGCTGACCGTGTCCCTCGGTCTGGTGGATCAACTAGTACACGAGTGAAAAAGTGTAAGTTTACGTAGCGGAAAAAGTACTTAGTTAAATTCATTTATAATCCTACATGAGTGTGGAGACCCAACAAAATATGCACGGCAGATGCGACTTCTAAATTTAATATAAGTAAAAAAGATAGTTTTATGACTCTTAAAATAGAATGAATTTCAGTTAAAATAGATGTTATGTAACTACACTAGAATGTAGCTTTTTATATTTAAAAATACCTAACATGCATCATAACATAAATACTTCCTAGAGAGCAAGTGCATAACGAACAACAAGTAACAGCAGTAAAATCAGCAAGTAGTCAAACATCAGAAACTAACACTATGGGCGACAACAACTGACACGAACCCATAGGAAACAAGTCTAATATGAAATAAAGAAACAACTACCTCACTGAACTGAGGAGGAAAACAAGCAACGACAACTAGCCGCAGCTCTGAAAACCATGAACTCCGCAAGTCACATCAGCTACTGCCCTGAATTTGAGGCATGCAAAAGAAGAACACCTCAGTAACAAGTGGGGGTAAAAGAAACCAAACTGCACTGAAAAACCTCCAAGTAGATGGGAACCACACGAGCAAACTAGCAGCAAAAGTCAGTACTAGTGAACAAAATAGAAACAACAGAGAAGTAAAATTAGCTATGCAGTTATAATCAAGCGATCTCAGTATCAAACACCAAAAGGTTGTATATTTTACCTATATCTTATAAGATATCATATTAAAATTCAAATTTAAATGAGACTGATCAGCTCAAGAAGGGCAACAAAACACCGGGCAAGCCTAGGTGTATGATCCACAAACATGAAAGGTACTGTGCCGGGGGGGTAACCACGACGCGCACAGACCCAACAACCATGACACTATGCCGAGGGAGTAACCCCAACGCGCACAGCCCAACAACCAAGGCACTGTGCCGAGGGAGTAACCCCAACGCGCAAAGCCCAACAAACCATTTATACATTTTTATGTGCATCACATTATAACGACGCGACGATCGAAATGAAACAAGTATTTTACGTGATCGAAACGACGCAACGATCCAAACGTCACAACGAACAAACAACAACGACGTTATCGGCTAACACTCATTGAATAATGCTGCGAAATGAACTTCACTCGGCAAATTGACAATCGGCGAATTTCACTAACACCCGACGAATTTTAACTATAAAATTTCTTTCGATTTCAGAAGTTCCGCGCACCTATGTTGACAGAAAAAAGGCATATATAGAAAAACTCTACGAAAGCATGGAAGAGGACAAGAAATCCACATGAGGGAAAGCAAGGGGAGCAAACCACCACTCTCCTTAACCAAAACCGTTGAATCTCGGCCTCTCAAGCTATCCACGCCAAGGATCGATTAACACTCGGGCTTGGTACGAGAAATCCACGAAGATTTGGACACAAAAACGGAAGTTAGGGCTACTAGCCCTAGCACTAAAAATCTAAGAAACGTACAATACTTACCACGCACGCGAAGCTCTCGGTGAGGGCTTTCCTGATCTATGCTCCGACGCAGATTTCGAGCCTAAAAGGTTGCTGACTCGAATTTTAGAATTTATTATTATTATATTCATTTCAAACCAGTAAACTTTCGGGCAAAATTCCGACCAAACCGTGAAATTTTTGAAAGAATGTTCAACATGAAAATTTTAGATCTCGTTCTTGGCTATAAAATCTATATATTATTTATCTAGTTTCGACATGTATTGTGGAAAAACCAACTCAAGCGTTTTTAGGCTTAAAAAGGCTTGAGCTTATATATATTATTCTGATATATATATATATATATATATATATATATATATATATATATATATATATATATATATATATATATATATATATATATATATATATATATATATATATATACATACTATCTTTAAAAGATATATGGTGGCCTGCCAATGACGTGAGTTCGAAAATAGGGGGAAAATAGGTGGCCGTCGGATTTAACTACTTTAATCCTCAATCGTTGAATCTTGCGCTGTGAATATCGGATTTGGTTTGCATATTAAAAAAATACCCAAAAAATCCCAACATTCTCTCTCCTAAAACCCGCACAGCAAAAACGCTCCCCCACCCCAAATTTCGGCCTCAGCCACCGCCAGCGGCCTGACCGGCGACACCCAGCAGGTTCGCCAGGAGCAGGCGAACCTGCCGGCGGTGATCTGGTGGCGCTCCGGCGGGGCCCCCGCCGGCGGGGGCCCTCACCGTGAGGATCAGATCTGGGCCTCACGGTCAGGGCCACCGCCGGCGGTGGCCCCGCCGGAGCGCCACCGGATCACCGCCGGCAGGTTCGCCTGCTCCCGGCGAACCTGCTAGGGGTCACGCTGGTCAGGTCGTCGGCGGTGGGGGAGGCCGACATTTCGCGGGGGGGGGGGGGGGGGGGGGGGGGGGAGCAGTTTTTTTAGTTTTTTTATATAAAAATTTAAATATTAATATATAAAATATATAAAAAAATGTAAATTAAAATATTAATATATAAAATATTTTAAAAATGCAAATTAAAATTATATAAAAAAGTATATAAAATAGATATATTAAAACATTGAAAATAAATAAAAAAAAGAAAATTTAAATTATAAAAAAGGTGTCACGTCGTCCCAGGGGGCGGGCGGAGCCCCCCGTGGGGTGCTGGCGGAGCCTGCCGGGGGGTGGTGGGGCGGGCGGAGCCCGCTGTCCCTGGCCAGGTACTGTGACACGTGGCCATCGGGCCGGAGGCCCGTGCCTGTCACGGCAGGGGGTGGTGGGGCGGGCGTAGCCCGCTGTCGCCGGCCAGGTAATGTGCGCGTGACCATCGGGCCGGAGGCCCGTGCCTGTCACTCGTGTGTGTGTGTGTGTGTGTGTGTGTGTGTGTGTGTGTGTGTGTGTGTATATATATATATATATATATATATAAATATATATATATATATATATATATATATATATTACACTAGTTCTACAATTCCAAAACCTCTCATGGAGGTTTACATTTCATAACATGCACAAAAAACCTCCTATGCAAAGTATTTTTGTGCATGCAATTGATGAAATGTAAACTGACAAGGAGTTTTTTTTCAATAATTTCAAAAGATAGAGAGGTCCAACATGTAATTTTGCAAGCATAAAGGAGAAATCCTGATAAACAACCATGTATATAGGAATAATTACCAAAACTTCCTTTGAAAGTTGGTATAATTATAGGTTCCACCATTCTTACTTTTGAAATTACAAAAACCTCCCTGTAAGTTTACAGTTCATAACATTCATCCACGAAAATATCCCCTTAGAATACATTTTCAGTGCATGGATGTTATGGATGTTATGAAATGTACTCTCACTGATGAGTTTTTTGTAATTTCAAAAGGAAGAGGGTGCAACCTATAATTTAGCAAACTTAGAGGGAACCTCTGAATACAAACACACACACATTCAAGGATTCAACTTGGAACTAAAGCATGCATACATGACTGAATACAAACATAACTGCACAAGTAAATCTGTATTCTTAAAATGAAATGAAAAATTATACAAATATTTACAGCTTGACTGCTGACATATAAGCATATATTAAAGCTTATAAGGAGCTTCTCTGATTTAGCAAGCACAAATGAGCATCTCTTCAGACATTTTGTTTCATTGATATCATAAATAAAATGTGAAAATAATAAAAAAGGAAAAAAAAAAATCAATAAATTACGAAACAAGGATCAAGAATTTTGTAGAAGTGCCACCAGCAAATCATTCCACGAGTCGGTCAAACCGGGCAGACACCAATGCATACAGTCCTCGTGCTTCTTCCCTCCGGTGGTTGAAGGATGAGCATCCGCCCTGAACTCACTCATATGAGTTATGTCGAGTATGCGGAAGCTGGACCCTTTTAGGGCTTCAAACAAATGTCGGTTCACCGAGCGAGCCTCTGCATTCGTTCCATTTTTCGCCAAACTGAAAAGATCTTCAACCTGTTTCAAGTATAAAAACAAGCGCTTTAAGGCCGAGAATAAATTGAGAATCTAATAATCTCGGAGTTCATTCTCTATGCACTGGATTAATCGAAAATAGGAGTCTAGTTAGGCATGAGAAAGATGCATTTATCCGCACTCGACTGCACTATTGTTTTCATGGGCATGATAACAGGGACACCAAACATGCATTCTTCTCGGTCCTTTCGTATTGGGGAAGTTCATCTCCTTTCATATTGGGGAAGTTCATCTAAATGGTAACGATGCAAAGATGCACAGTTCGAAGACCACACCAAATACAATATAATTTTGGATTGGAACAACAGAGTAGTTTTTTTCTTAATATAAGATCAGAACTATAATCATGTAAAATAGTTGCAGAGATATTTTATGTTGGAGTTGTGGAACACTTCCGGTCCTCTTGTTTCTCACACAGGGTTCGCCCATGTGAGCTTAAAGGAATCGAAGTGTGAATCCCTCCGACATATCCGGCGCCGACGACAGTGGGGGCTCGGGGGCAACGCCCCCGAAACAAAATCAGTTTTGGGTTTCCCGGGTGTGCGGATATCAGCTAGTTTTCGCACACACCCTATTTAAGATCTTTTCCCGTGTTTAGGATGAGAAGGTTCTTAGATTCTCAGCTGTGAGTGCTTTGGAGGCGTATACGAGGCTATTCGTGGAAGTGCGTTTCCGGCGGTGGTTCCCCCAGTTCTTGTCCAAAGGAGATTGAGAGAAGGCAGGATCGGTGAGATCCTTGTAACCTTTGTAATCGTTTTTATTTTGGGAAATACAAGAAGGAAGAGGAGCAAGGGAGAGAGGACATAGCCCTGGTTTTGGGTGAACTTCTGTAAATCTTGTTGTTTGCGTGCTTGTGGTTTGTTTACTTGTTTTTTATTTGCTTTTTCCGTTCGAATCGATCTTCTCGACGCTCCGGATTTCCATCATTTGGTATCAAAAGCCAGGTTAGGGTTCCTGGCAATGGGTTCTGGAGGAGTGCGGATCGAGATAGAGAAATTTGATGGAAGTCGATTTGATCTGTGGAAGATGAAGATGGAAGATCTATTGGTTGATCGTGATTTGTGGGGGGCAATAGCGGATCCAGGTCCATCCGAAAAATCGACTGTGGATGTTGTTGCGGCCTGGACGAAAGCCGATCGGAAAGCCAAGGGTTTGATCCGGTTATTTCTAGCAGATTTCGTCTTAACAAACGTAATGGAGGAGACTTCGGGCCAAGGTCTATGGCGGAAGTTGGAGACACTCTACCAGAGTAACTCTCTGGTGAACAAGTTATTGCTGCGAAAGACGTGGTATAATCTGAAGATGCAGGAAGGCGATTCATTCTCAGAGCATCTGACCAATTTCAACACTGTTGTGGGTCAGTTAATCTCTATCGGTGAGAAAATCTCGGATGAAGATAGAGCTATTACACTACTATGTTCATTGTCGGATTCTTGGGACAATGTGATTGTTGCCATCGGGGGCAATGGAGAGAAGGCGCTCTCAAGTGAGTCAGTGTGTGCTACTCTACTATCTGAGGAGACCAGGAGAGGAGGCTCAGAGAAGGCTAGCAAGGGAGCATTGAGTGTATCCAGATCGCGCCCTCAACAAAGGGATAACAAACAAGGTGGTTCTCGAGACAAGTCTCAGGGTAGATCCAAGAGCAGGGAGAAGGAGAAGAAGCCTATTCAGTGCTGGAAGCGTAATGAGGTTGGACACGTGAAGGTGTCCAAACAAGGCCATTCGGAAAAAGGAGGCAGGGTCAACTTCAGGTACAAAGAAGGAGACCGACGGCGGTGACATGTACATTGTTGTTGCGTGTGTTGCTCAGAGAGACACAGATCTGTGGTATGCTGACACGGGAGCCTCATATCACATGACCCCTCATAGACACTTGTTCTGTGAGTATGAGAGGTTTGATGGTGGTGACGTCATGCTAGGGGATGATACTTCTGTGCAGATTGTTGGGCGTGGCAAGGTGATGCTGAAGTTGTCAAATGGGATCACAAAGACTCTTCCGAACGTGATGCACATTCCAGGGATGAGCAGAAATTTGGTCTTTCAGTTGTGACAAGCACTTATGCAAGATGACTAGAGGGGCAATGGTGATTGCCAACGGAGTTAGGCATGGGACACTGTATAAACTACTTGTTGATACAGTGGTTCCAAGCAGGGCACTTATCTCTGAAGGCCAGGAGGATGACCAGGAGGAGCAGTTCAAGCTATGGCATCATCGGCTTGGGCATATCAGTGAGAAGGCGATGTCGATCATGGCATCTAGTCAGATGGTGGATGGTGTGCCGAAGTGCACCATAAGCTTTGGGTTATGTGAGCATTGCTACTTGGCAAACAGAACCTGGTTAGCTTTCATGGAACGGGCACGAGGGCAACTGGATTGCTGGATCTGATACATAGCGATGTGTTTGG
The DNA here is from genome assembly GCA_039583875.1 of Platanthera guangdongensis. Taxonomy (NCBI): domain Eukaryota; kingdom Viridiplantae; phylum Streptophyta; class Magnoliopsida; order Asparagales; family Orchidaceae; genus Platanthera; species Platanthera guangdongensis. The sequence continues at coordinate 146,740,001 of CM077155.1, read as the reverse complement.
GCCGACTCCAGCTCCATCTCTTGGCGGCGCTAGGTACTATGTATCTTTCACTGATGATCTTTCACGATATTCCTGGATCTATTTTCTCAGGTTCGAGACAGGTTCAAGGATTTCAAGAGCCTGGTGGAGAACTAGTTGGAGAGAAAAGTGAAAGTCCTTTGTTCTGATAACGGAGGTGAGTACTGTTCTGATGCTTTTGAGCAGTACTGTACTGAGCAGGGTATTGCACGGTAGAGAACCACACCCTACACTCCAGAGCAGAACGGAGTGTCGGAGAGGTTGAACAGTACATTGATGGAGAAGGCCAAGTGCATGCGCAGTTGGGCTGGTTTGGGGGCGGAGTTCTGGGCTGAAGCTGTGGCTACAGCTAATCATCTGAAGAACAGGTCCCCTACCTCTGCAATGGAGGGGTGTGCCCCCTTTGAAGCCATTTTCAAGAGGAAGCCAAATCTGGCTTATGCTCGTGTGTTTGGGTGTGATGCGTATGTTCACATCCCAAAGGAGAAGAGGGGAAAGCTTGATATGAAATCTGAGAAGTGCATCTTTGTGGGCTACAAAGAAGGCATCAAGGGGTACAAGCTTTAGAACCCGGTGACCAGGACTGTGATGTTCAGCAGAGATGTGGTGTTTCATGAAGTCAGTCCACATGTTAGCACACTAGCGAGGAAGACAAAGGCTGCAGAGGAGGAGACAATGGCCAGGAGCATAGAAGTTGATTCTCAGGTTGATGCTCAAGGGACTACTACTGTTGGTGCTGAGTCTGATTCAGAATCAGACGATCTAGAGACGGTGAACATTGATGATGGGTCAGAAGGTGAAGTTGATGATATTCCACTTCTGAGGCGCTCGGCGAGAGAGAGAAGGGCACCTCTTCGATATTCTCTTAGTGCCATTGGGGCACATTACTGTCTCAATATGCTTGGTGAAGATCTCATTTCTGCCAGGGATGCAAGATCAAGGGCTGATTCAAATCAGTGGGAGCTTGCGATGGTGGATGAGATGGATTCCCTGCGAAAGAATCGGACTTGGTGTTTGTGCAAGCTACCAAAGGGGAGGAAGGTCATTGGGTGCAAATGGGTCTTCAAGCAGAAGGTGAAGGCAGATGGCACTGTGGAGAAGTACAAGGCAAGGTTGGTTGCAAAAGGTTTCTCCCAGGTTGAAGGTGTGAATTATGACGAGATTTTCTCGCCGGTAGCAAAGCTGGCGTCGATCAGGTTGGTTCTCTCTATTGCGACAGCGCATGATTTAGAGATTGAGCAAATGGATGTGAAGACGGCGTTTCCTCACAGAGATCTGGAGGAGGAGATATACATGAGTCAACCAGAGGGGTTCGTGTTGAAATTTGTGAAGTGGAAGTGGGTGACGGGACAGGCCGCGCGGCCTGTGGCGGACAGCTTTGGCGGACTGGGCGGACTGAGGTTTGCGGCCTGGTGAGAAGTCTGGTGGAAGCCGGCTGTGTTCTGAGCGGGTTGTTGCATGGAGTCCGCGGGTTGGTGCGGCCTGGTATCTGCGGATAGAGAGGCTTGCGGACTGGTGCTTTGCTCAGTGCTCGCGGGTGCAAGCTTGCGCTGTTGGCGGGTTGGTTCGAGTTCGCGGGAAGCCTTGCGGACTGGTGTGTCCGCGGTATTGGCTGTTGCGGACTGAGCTTAGAGCTTGGCTGAGGCCTTGTCAAGTTCTGGTGTTACAGCAGGTCTTGCTGTGGAGACCGGTTGGCGGACTGATGTTTGGAGTCCGGGAGGAAGCTGCTGCGTTGGACAAGTGCGAGGTGCTCGCGGACTGGTTGCGGTCTGTGCTAGGGTGTTTGGCGGACGGGACTTTGTGTCCGCCATGCTCGTACTGGCCCTTGATGGTTTTGGACTTGGTCACACTTGGTGTCAAGTTCATGGTGTCCGCCGTATCCGCGAAGTCCGCTGTGACCGGGCGGACTGTTGTTGTCTGCCTTTGGTCGTGGACTTGTGGCGGATTGAGGTGTGAGTCTTGCGGACTGCCTCGGGTTGGTGCGGACTGCCATTGAAGAGGGTGCTGTCCTGCAGTGGTTGGAGCTTTGCGGGCTGGTGCCTTGTCCGCTTAGCTTAGGCGGACTGGAGAGGGTTCGTCATTGGTTGCCTAGCTCCTGGCGGTTTCCCTTTGTCCGGCTAAGTCCATGCGGACTCGGCGGACGGTGGTTGTAGTCGCGCGGACTGAGGGTGGTGTCGCTATCTCTTGGGCGGTGACCACACTCCTCACCTTGCCTATAAATAGGACCCCCTGGCAAATCTAAGTAACTTGAGTGAACAGTAAGTTGGGGTGTGCGAAGTGCTGCGGTCTGTGTTTGCCAGTCCGCGCGGATTGTTTCAGGCTGACGGTTTGCTGTGTGCAGGTCGCGCGGATAACTTCAAGGAGCCAGGAGTTTGGCTGTGACTTCGGTCAGTGCTTGGAAGTGTGCGGTCTCTGCGGACGCAGCAGGAGGTCGCTCTGCGGCTTGTCAGTTCTGTTTCAACTTTGCCAGCTTCAATAACCTGTCCGCCGGATTCAGGCGGGTAGGGGAGTTCCTCAGTTCGGGTTCAGCAGGAGCGAATAACGGTGTGTCCGCGCGGCCTCGCGGTCTCGGCGGACTCCGTGGTATTCGGCGGATTGCAGCATAGCTTGGGCGAGCTCAGCGGTCTCGGCGGTCTCGGCGACCTCGCGGTCTCGGCGGACTGGAGTGCTGTCCGCCCGGCTTGTTTTTGGTTTCTTTCTGTTTTCAGCTGTAATACTAGCGAAATCATGTCTCGCTATGTATGCCTCGGATTGCAAAAAGTGAATGCATAATAAGACCTCTCTTGTGCTTCCATTGTTTTGTTGGGTGCAACCTCTAGTCCTTGGGTTTTCCGCAGGTCCAGCGTGCGAACTGGGTTTCCGAAGATATTAATTTGGCGTTTGGGCTATCTTGCTGACCACGTTGAGAAATTTAACATGGTATCAGAGGCAGTTTTCTGAGGTTGCGGGTTGTTCAGTTGCGTGAGCGGAGGTCAACCAGCGTTGCTAACTCAGTGATTGAGTGGTGATCAACCTGTGTTGTTGCTCGGTGCTGCTGAAGGTTACCAACAGGTGTTGCAATGGAAGGGAGCTTAGCAAGAGGTCTGGGCATTGAACTCTTAACGCCGACTAACTTTAAGAAGTGGAAGTCGTGCATGAAGAGTTATCTTCTTGGCGAGGAGCTGTGGGATGTCGTTGGTGGAGACGACAGGCAGGAAGTCACTGCTGCTTTCGGTACTGCTGAGCAGGTGAGGCTCTGGAGAAGAACAATGCTAAGGCGGAGTTCGTTCTGAAGAGAGCTGTGTCTCCGGAACTGTTTGATCACATCATTGGATGTGAGTCGGCTGCTGATATTTGGACAACCATTGATGAGTTGTTCAATAGGAAGAATGTGGCGCGGCTTCAGTTCCTGGAGAATGAGTTGGCCAGGGCAACTCAGGGAGACCTTTCCATCTCCAAGTACTTCTTAAAGATGAAGAGCTTGTGTGCTGAGCTGTCGGCACTGGATCCTGATGAGCCTATCTCTGAGGCAAAGATGAAAAGGCACATTGTCCGCGGCTTGCGGAAGGAGTATGTGGCCTTTGTTACATCTGTTCAAGGGTGGGCTACTCAGCCGTCGTTGCTGGAGCTGGAGAATCTGCTTGCCTCGCAGGAGAGCTTAGCAAGGCAGATGGCTGGAGTGAATTTGAATCAGGAAGGCAGCGAGGCTCTCTTCTCAGGCAGAAGAAGGGATGGGAAGGGAAGAGAAGAAGAAGGTGCAGGCCGCTGTTGAGAAGGAGACTTCAACTTCATATCCGCCGAGAGGAGCAATGCTCCTAAGGACTGGAAGAAAAACTTGAAGTGCTACCGGTGTCATCAGCGAGGGCACTTCAAGCGGGACTGCAAGGTCAAACTGCAGCCTGGGCATGCTGCGGGAAAAGAGGAAGCTTGCTCGCGAAGTGAAGAAGCAGAATGAGGAGGAGCTTTCATGACGGGCACTTGTGTCCGGGCCTTATCTGCTGAGGACTTCAACAGCGAGTGGATCGTCGACTCCGGGTGTGGTCATCACCTCACCGGAGACAAGTCGAAGTTCACCTCCATGCAGGCTTACTCAGGTAATGAAGCTATTATCACTGCTGATAATACTGTTTATGCAGTAGAGAAGGAGGGGTCGTGTCTTTGGGTAGTGATCAGGGGCCACTCACGTTAAGGAGTGTGTATCACGTGCCGGGCATGAAAAAGAACCTCTTCTCGGTGACCAATGCGGTGGACGCTGGGTATCACGTTCTGTTTGGGCCGACAGACGTGAGGTTCCTTCGCAACGTATCAGCGATAAAGGCTGATGTTGCTCATGTTGGGAGGAGGGTGAAGAACTTGTTTGTTCTTTCCACCAGTGCCTATGTTGATAGGATGAGAGCCAATGATAGTGCGGCTATCTGGCATGAGAGGTTGGGGCATGTTGGCATGGACAAGCTGAAGGCGATGGCGAGTAGAAGTTTGGTGAGGGGGTTGCCGAAGTTATCTTCCTTTGGTGATGGGCATGTTTGTGCGGGCTGTCAATACGGTAAGGCACATCGCCTTCCGTTTGATAAATCACAAACAAGGAGCAAGAAACCTTTGCAGTGTATTCATGGCGACCTGATGGGACCGACTGTTACTGCCAGCCTTGGTGGAAGCAGATACATGCTTGTCTTGGTTGATGATTACTCAAGGTATACTTGGGTGTACTTCTTAAAAGAGAAGTCGGAAGCCTTTCGTTTGTTCGTGGAGTTCAAGGAGTTGGTAGAAGGCCGGCTTGGCTTGCGGGTTAGAAGTTTAGAACTGATAACGGGGGGAGTTTGTCTCTTCCGAGTTTTCTAACTTCTGCAGGCACGGGATCCAACGGGAGCTTACTTGTGCTCACACTCCACAACAAAATGGGGTAGCGGAGCGGAAGATCCGTCATTTGACGGAAACCTGCAAATGCTGGCTGCATGCGAAAGATATCCCAAGGTCCTTTTGGCGGAGGGAATGTCTTGTGCTGCTTATGTTATCAACCGGATGTCACTCAGCCCTATCAACATGAAGACTCCTGTTGAGCTGTTGCTGAAGGAGAAGCCGAGTGTTGGACACCTGTAGGGTTGGGTGTTCGGTTCAACTTGCTACGTGCATGTCCCGGATGTTTCACGGACAAAGCTGGATGCGAAGGCAAGGAAACTTGTCTTTGTTGGCTATGATGAGCGGAAGAAGGGATGGAAGTGCATGGACCCTGTGACGAAGAAGTTCGTGGTGTCAAGAGACGTTGTCTTTGACGAGCTGACGTCATATGGAGGTGGCTCGGTGGAGCTAACCGGAAGTAGCAAGGTTGATGAAGCACCGGTGGAGGCTGCTGAAGGCTTGGAAGAGGAGCTTGCTGTTTCACCAGCAGCTCCTGTTGCTTCGAACTCCGAGGCTGAGCCTTCTGGCTCAGGAAGCAGGGGGAGCACTGCTCAATGCTTGCCCCAGGTAGGAGTGGAGCCCGAAGAGCAACGGAAGCCGTGAGCAAGGAGCCGTGTCTTCGGAGATCGAAGAGGGTGGTTAAGCCACCGGCTCGGTACTGTGATGGGAATGCAGTGAGCTTTGTCTCCTGCTTCTTTGCAGGTCCTCTGGATGAGCGAGAGCCTGCAAACTTCAACGAGGCCACTGGAGTGAAGGAGTGGGATGATGCCATGAAGGAAGAGATTGATACTCTGAAGAAGAATGAAACCTGGGACCTTGTGCCCAAGGTTGATGGCATTACTCCGGTTACTTGCAAGTGGGTGTATAAGTTGAAGAAGAAGGCTGATGGGAGCATTGATCGGTTCAAGGCTCGCCTGGTCGCTAGAGGATTCTCACAGCAGTATGGAGAAGACTATGAGGAGACATTCAGTCCAGTTGCGAAGATGACTTCTGTAAGAGTGGTGATCGCCTTGGCTGCTAGCAAGGGATGGAGGTTGTGGCAACTCGATGTGAAGAATGCCTTTCTTTACGGAGAGATTGACAAGGATATCTTCATGGATCAGCCGCTTGGTTTTGTCTCTGAGAAGCATCCGGACTATGTCTGCAAACTCAGGAAGGCTCTCTATGGGTTGAAGCAAGCTCCTCGAGCGTGGTATGGGAAGATTGCAGAGTACTTGCAATTCTGTGGATACCTGGCTTCCAACTCGGATTCAAGCTTGTTCATCAAGAAGAAGGAGAGCTAAGAGTCTTGGTCCTGCTGTATGTGGATGATATGATCATCACAGGGAACTCGGAGGAGGAAGTAGCAAGGCTCAGGGCAGAGCTTGCTATACGCTTCGAGATGAAAGACTTGGGAGAGTTGCATCACTTTCTCGGTCTGGAAGTGGAGAGGAAGGAGTGCGGGGTTCTCATTAGCCAGAAAGGATATGCTGATCGCATTGTGAAGCGGTTTGGCATGGGCGAAGGGAAGAAGTGCTCTACTCCACTGGAATCTGGGCTGAAGCTTCGACGAGATGAGGGAGGGTTCTTCATGATCCCTTGGTGTTCAGGGCTCTTGTTGGGAGCTTGATTTATCTGACGATTACAAGGCCGGATATAGCTTATGCTGTTGGCCGAGTAAGTCGGTATATGGCTGAACCAAGGCAATCTCATCTAGTGGCGGCGAAGGGAATTCTGAAGTATGTCAAGGCTTCTTCTGACATGGGACTCCTCTATAGAAGGGACGCGGAGGTTGCATTGCTCGGGTACACGGATGCTGACTATGGCGGTGATTCGGATGATCGAAGGTCTACTTCAGGTTATGTGTTCACTTGCGGTTCAGCTAGCATCTCGTGGTGTAGCAAGAAGCAGGACTCGGTGTCGGTTTCAACCACGGAGGCGGAGTATAAGGCTTCGGCCTTGGCTGCTCGGGAAGCCGTTTTGTTGAGGAGGCTTATAGAGGATGTTCATGAAGAAGTGCAAGGGCCTACTTTACTCCGGGGTGACAATGAGAGTGCTCTCAAACTGGTAAACAATCCAGTGTGTCACGCCAGGACCAAGCATATAGAGATTGATCATCACTTCATCAGGGAGAAGGTGTTGGAAGGATCTCTGCTGGTCGGGCATGTTCGGAGTGAAGATAATCTTGCGGACATCTTCACGAAGCCGCTGTCGAAGGGGCCCTTTGAACGCTTGCGCAGCTTGCTGGGCTTGGTCACCACTTCTCACTTCAAGGGTTCGTGTTGAAATTTGTGAAGTGGAAGTGGGTGACGGGACAGGCCGCGCGGCCTGTGGCGGACAGCTTTGGCAGACTGGGCGGACTGGGCGGACTGAGGTTTGCGGCCTGGTGAGAAGTCTGGTGGAAGCCGGCTGTGTTCTGAGCGGGTTGTTGCATGGAGTCCGCGGGTTGGTGCGGCCTGGTATCTGCGGATAGAGAGGCTTGCGGACTGGTGCTTTGCTCAGTGCTCGCGGGTGCAAGCTTGCGCTGTTGGCGGGTTGGTTCGAGTTCGCGGGAAGCCTTGCGGACTGGTGTGTCCGCGGTATTGGCTGTTGCGGACTGAGCTTAGAGCTTGGCTGAGACCTTGTCAAGTTCTGGTGTTACAGCAGGTCTTGCTGTGGAGACCGGTTGGCGGACTGATGTTTGGAGTCCGGGAGGAAGCTGCTGCGTTGGACAAGTGCGAGGTGCTCGCGGACTGGTTGCGGTCTGTGCTAGGGTGTTTGGCGGACGGGACTTTGTGTCCGCCATGCTCGCACTGGCCCTTGATGGTTTTGGACTTGGTCACACTTGGTGTCAAGTTCATGGTGTCCGCCGTATCCGCGAAGTCCGCTGTGACCGGCGGACTGTTATTGTCTGCCTTTGGTCGTGGACTTGTGGCGGATTGAGGTGTGAGTCTTGCGGACTGCCTCGGGTTGGTGCGGACTGCCATTGAAGAGGGTGCTGTCCTGCAGTGGTTGGAGCTTTGCGGGCTGGTGCCTTGTCCGCTTAGCTTAGGCGGACTGGAGAGGGTTCGTCATTGGTTGCCTAGCTCCTGGCGGTTTCCCTTGGTGTCCGGCTAAGTCCATGCGGACTCGGCGGACGGTGGTTGTAGTCGCGCGGACTGAGGGTGGTGTCGCTATCTCTTGGGCGGTGACCACACTCCTCACCTTGCCTATAAATAGGACCCCCTGGCAAATCTAAGTAACTTGAGTGAACAGTAAGTTGGGGTGTGCGAAGTGCTGCGGTCTGTGTTTGCCAGTCCGCGCGGATTGTTTCAGGCTGACGGTTTGCTGTGTGCAGGTCGCGCGGATAACTTCAAGGAGCCAGGAGTTTGGCTGTGACTTCGGTCAGTGCTTGGAAGTGTGCGGTCTCTGCGGACGCAGCAGGAGGTCGCTCTGCGGCTTGTCAGTTCTGTTTCAACTTTGTCAGCTTCAATAACCTGTCCGCCGAATTCAGGCGGGTAGGGGAGTTCCTCAGTTCGGGTTCAGCAGGAGGCGAATAACGGTGTGTCCGCGCGGCCTCGCGGTCTCGGCGGACTCCGTGGTATTCGGCGGATTGCAGCATAGCTTGGGCGAGCTCAGCGGTCTCGGCGGTCTCGGCGACCTCGCGGTCTCGGCGGACTGGAGTGCTGTCCGCCCGGCTTGTTTTTGGTTTCTTTCTGTTTTCAGCTGTAATACTAGCGAAATCATGTCTCGCTATGTATGTCTCGGATTGTAAAGAAGTGAATGCATAATAAGATTCTTGTGCTTCCATTGTTTTGTTGGGTGCAACCTCTAGTCCTTGGGTTTTCCGCAGGTTCAGCGTGCGAACTGGGTAGTTCCGAAGATATTAATTTGGCGTTTGGGCTATCTTGCTGACCACGTTGAGAAAATTTAACAGTTCGAGGCTAAGGGCGAAGAAGATCTGGTGTGCAGGCTGAAGAAGTCTCTTTATGGACTTAAGCAATCTCCGAGGATGTGGTACCAGAAGTTCGACACCTACATGTTGGAGTTGGGTTTTGAAAGGTCGAATTCAGACCACTGTGTTTATTTCCAGAGGAAGAGTGAGCACTTCACTTTCTTGACACTATGTAGATGACATGTTACTGGTGGGAAATAGTGTCAAGATGATCCAACAGGTGAAGAAGTTGCTCTCGGCCAAATTCGAGATGAAGGATTTGGGTCCAGTAAGTGTTATCTTGGGATTGCAGATTTCCAGGGACCGAAGCAAGAGGAAGCTTTGGTTGGGGCAGCAGAGGTACGTTAAAGAGGTGTTGAAGAAATTCAACATGGCTGACTGCAAGCCAGTGGGAGCTCCTATGCCAGTAGGGAGCAAGTTCTCTGCAGAGATGTGTCCCAAGACACATGAAGAGATCGAGTACAGGGTGAATGTTCCATATGCTAGTGCAGAAGGGAGCTTAATGTACGTCATGGTATGTACCCGTCCAGACATTGCCCAAGCAGTGGGGGTTTTGAGCCGGTATATGGCTACACCTGGGAAGGGGCACTGGAATGCTGTGAAGCGGGTATTCAGGTATCTCCGAGGCACTTCAAAATTTTCAATTTGTTTTGAAGGTGCTAGTAATAGAGGAGTCCTAGACGTGGTTGGACATGAGGACTCAGATTGGGGAGGTGATGTGGATAGCAGGAGATCTACCCGTGGATATGTGTTCACACTGTTTGGAGGAGCTATCAGTTGGATGAGTCGACGGCAATGCGTGGTGGCACTCTCGTCGACGGAAGCAGAGTACATGGCCCTTACTCATGCTAGTAAGGAGGTCATTTGGCTGTGGAGGTTATGCTTGGAGCTTGGTTTTGAGCAGGGTCCGGTGAAGCTGTGGTGTGATAGCCAAGGGGCTATACACTTAGCCAAGAATCCAGCTTTCCATGCAAGGACTAAGCACATCGACATCCAATATTACTTCATTCGGCAGAAGGTGGAGAAACAGGTGGTTTGACTTGAGAAAGTCGACACGGTGGAGAACAACTCAGATTTTCTAACCAAGGCGGTTACTGTTGCAAAGTTTGAATGGTGTGCAACAGCTGTGGGGTTGAAGAGGAAGATTGGAGGAGCAGCTCTCATTTGCGGAAGATTTCCACCAAGTGGGAGATTGTTGGAGTTGTGGAACACTTCCGGTCCTCTTGTTTCTCACATCGGGTTCGCACACGTAAGCTTAGAGGAATCGAAGTGTGAATCTCTCTGACATATCCGACGCCGACGACAGTGGGGGCTCGGGGGCAACGCCCCAGAAACAAAATCAATTTTGGGTTTCCCGGGTGTGCGGATATCAGCCCGTTTTCGCACACACCCTATTTAAGATCTTTTCTCGTGTTTAGGATGAGAAGGTTCTTAGGTTTTTGGCTGGGAGTGCTTTGGAGGCGCATACGAGGCTATTCGTGCAAATGCGTTTCCGGCGGTGGTTCCTCTAGTTCTTGTCCAAAGGAGATTGAGAGAAGGTAGGATCGGTGAGATCCTTGTAACCTTTGTAATCGTTTTTATTTTGGGGAATACAAGAAGGAAGAGGAGCAAGGGAGAGAGGACGTAGCCCTAGTTTTGGGTGAACCTCTGTAAATCTTGTTATTTGCGGTTGCTTGTGATTTGTTTGCTTGTTTTTTATTTGTTTTTTCCGTTCGAATCGATCTTCTCGGCGCTCCAGATTTCCATCAATTTTTTGTATCCATATCTAGAAAGAAAGAAGATACGTGGGAATGTTGAGAGAATTAAACATAATGAAACATTAAATAGTGTTTTTGGAAATATTATGGACCTTGAGGTATTGCCGAGTGACCGTGAGGCCACGGGTTCTCGTCCCGGAAGCAGCCTCTTGCAAAAATGCAAGGTAAGCTTTGCCTACATTTCACCCTTGTGATGGGACCCATCCCCAGACCCTCGCTCCGCGGGGATGCCTTGTGCACCGGACTTCCCCTTTATTTTGGAAATAATGCGATTAATAAAAATAGAGTATGGAAAGTAAGAGAAGAATCTGTCATGCGACCCATATGATTAAGACCAGAGTTGATTTATTGATATCGAATTAAAAAAGAGGTGTGTTAAATTCACAAGTGGCAATCATTAAAAACATGTGTGATGGAACAAATACTAAAGTTATTGAGTAATATATAAGTTTTGCGCAGTCAATGGGAGATCATGGATGCACATTAAATTAATATCTTTTTGCGAATATTCTTGGGATTTTTTGATGTTTAATGACTGAAAATATAAGTCAATATTATTTAAAAATAAATAAAGCGATACCATATATGAGAAGATTAAGTACGTTATAAACTAAAACACAACATATATTATACAATTGAACGTGTGTGGTTAATAACAAAGAAATGTGTCAAGACTATTTTGCAATAAGAGAATATAAAGGAGACAATGTAATATTCTTTTTAACGACTACTTTGGAGAGAAGATTTACTTTTTGTCCAATTTGGTGTTGAAACTTAAGAATTTTAAGATGGAATTAATTTGAAGAGGATAATGTGAGAAGTGATTGTATTAAACAGAACTGGGAGTAGCATTTATTAAGGGGATTTATATTAGCAAACCACAATGTAATATTCACAGCACAGAAAAAGTTAAAATAAAACCTAAAATTCAAGATCCCCCCTCTAATCACAGCCCCCTTTGAGTTTTGTCCGACCCGTATGCCGCCTTCTTCGATCTCTCGCGTCCGTACGCCACGCCACCCTCCGCCAACCGTCTTCCCGTCGCCGACCGCTGGAAGAAGTCGGGAACCCCTACTCGAGCCCTGCGCACCGCCCCTTGCTAGTGGATGCCCGGTAGAAGCCCCAAAAGGGGAGACTTTTTGGTATGATTTCGCCACATTTTCCCTTCATTTCGCCTCTCTTAGTTAACCTTAGCCCTCCATTAATTGTTTCTGATCTTCTCTTCCATTTGGAATATTATTTTTAGGGATTTAGATTTGCAGCCGACAATGGATATTCACAGCCAAATGTTAATCATAATAGTCCGCCAAATTGATATTCGCAACTCACCTGATATTCGCAATTTAAAACTGATGTTTTTAACAAAGAATCATATGTAACATCAAGAAATAAATTTTTTAACAAAATAATCCGTAGTTTTTTACAAAAGAAATGTAAAAATTAACTCCCTCAAACACAAAACCATCAAAATTACCCTAAAATTTGAATGGAGACTCCGAGAGTAAATCAATGTTATGTCCAATTAAATTGAAAAAAAAAATCTCAGTTTATAATAGCATCATACAAAATCATTATGAAGCTATAGTATTGATAGGTATCCCTTTTGCTTAATTTAAGGTGGATTGCGGACAGTGCATTCTCCACCAAAATGGGGCTGTGGGTAGTGTAACCTCTCCATTATGAGTAATGCTCATAATGGGGGAAAAGGGAACTGCCTGTAACCGCCTAGGAAACCTCACACGATCGCTGGGGACGAAAGCGCGAGGGCGCACGTTTTTGGTCGCGCCTCGAACGACCCCAACAACCTTCGACCGGACGACCACCCAACCGTCCAATCGCGCGTGCATGACAGTGCACGTGGTAGCGCGCCGGCATGCCCGGTAACTCACGTGGTAGCGCGCGTGTGGCAGAAGGGGGTTTCTGCTTGTGGAGGGGGTGGAGGAGGCCGAAGGCCGGCTGCTTCCAATGGAGGGGAAGAAGGAATGGGATCCACGACAAGGCATTGAGGGAAGGGAGAAGGGGGGCTGCTGTTTGTGGAGGGGGTGGAGGAGGTCCTAAGGCCGACTGCTTCCAGTGGAAGGGAAGAAGGAAGGGGATCCACGACAAGGCATTGGAGAGGGATGGGTTGGTCGGCTATGGTGGGAGGAGGGAGGGGCTTGCTGGCAAAGGGGAGAAATGGATGGGGTAGAACCGAGCTTCGCACCCGGGGGTTCGGGTTCGACACCGAGATGACCAAAGAATGGGCTTCAATAATCCATTCTTCAATGCCTAAAATGAGAGCCCTCGCCCTATATTTATAGTTTCTAAAGACCAATGAACGGCTATAATTGGTTGATATCTCTGACTCAAATAAAACATAAAATTACAACTCAAAATAAAAAAAAGACGAGCGACAAAAATACAAAGGTTGTTGAGACGCTCGAAATGAGCGGTCCCGATCGTCACTACGCCCATGGTCATCGTGAGTAGACCCGAACGGGTCGGGTGGGCTGCCCCAATCAACTTCCCCCATCAATTCCCCCTGCCTTGAAAGCATACATCTCCGTGAATGAAGATGGGCGTGCTCTCGTCTGAAGGCGAGGAGAAACCCTACAAATTTGAATACATAGGTCGCTGAAGCTGATGCTGACGATGGAACCGAGGATGGTACTGCTAAAGCTGATGATGGTACTGTAAGTGGTGTTACCGCTAAAGGAGATGTCGTCGAAGAAGCCGGAGTCGGAATAGTGGACATCTACGTGCAAGAAAGTATTGTCCTCGCCGTCGAACATTGTATGGTATTGTTATGCAAAAAGTTGAATTGATGCCTGTGTCGGAGAATGTTCTACTGTTATGAAAGAAACTGGGGTTATGTATGTGTCGGAGAATGTCGTACTACTGTGGAAGAAGTTGTATGATTAAGCGGTGTTGAGGACTCGGGTTGAGGAGGCTGGGTGGTAGCGAAGGTTGCTGCTGATGCGGTGAAGTGGAAGGAGACAATGGTGATAAAATCCATGGCGATATATTCCCAAATATGCTCCAGAATCGGTCAATCTTGCAACAAGCAACGTAGAAATGTCAATTCGTATTTAACTTTTTATCATGGAAGACAAACTGTCACGAAGATTTTGTCTGTCGGAACATATGGGGCCAAGAAAAGGAGGCCAACAATCAATGATACGTGCAAAACATCCTCGGTGTGATCTGCAGTGGGGCTCGAGTCGAATTTTGCCAGGAATCTCAGAATACATTGAGAGGATAGAGCTAGGATCAATCGACCCAGGTGAAGAAGGCGGCCAATAACTAGCAAGAATGGTAGCTGAGAGGTTGGATCGGTGCAAAGGTCGGCGAGGCACGAACTAAGAGGGGATCGGCCTCCACTTTTTGCTGAATTTTCCTCCCTTCATGTCACACTGGTCAGGATATGACGAATAAAGTGGATGCCTTAGTTTAGCGAAGAAGGGCATCTTCCACCTTGTTGGATCCACGAAACTCAAACGTAAAGTCATTACCCAGGTCATGAGCTTCCTCTTCTTCTTGCCGTCCTGAGGGGCCTTTAGGCCAACCACGACAGCGGGCACCTTCCCCTTGACCTCCAGAGGTCACGCAGGGACAATGTGGTTACCTATAAAAGCAAAAGTCAGACAGTTCCACTCATTGAAAAGAAAGTTACCCATAAGGAACCAAAACTTACATTCCTTGACCGGAATCACACAGGTGGCCCCATCGACGTGCTCCCGGTAATAGTGTGTGTCATAAGACCTTTATTTGGAAGAACCCAAACAAGGTTGAACTCCCACCACCCCCCCCCCCCCCCCCCCTGTCCTCTCACCTCATGAAATTAGAACAAGGACTAGAACTTGCGAGCTCTTTGTTGCACATTTGGAGCCTACCTCTTCCCCCAACCTAGCACAGTGTTTGGTTTGGGAGGGGACATTCCTATACACTTCGGGCATGCAGTGGGACCTCCTAGTTGTGGCTAGTCGACATTTGGAGTTCGAGTAGCAGAATCCCCATCCTTCCCGTCTCTCTTAGGTCCATAGGTTTTGCTTTAGTAAGCTAGTAATCTTAGCCTTTACCCAAGTCTGTACTTCGAGACTGTTCTCTCAGCTTCAATATCTTGATGTGAGGAGCATGTACTTTGAGCAGAGGAAGAAAAACAAACCGGAGAAGAATTCCATGCCGCACATCGGACATGTGACAGGTCACAACGTCTCGCGGAAGCGCAATGACACCATCACATGGTATGACTCAAGTCGCATGCATTGCAACAATGTGCCCCCGTGAGGTGACTCAGGAGATCTATGCATTTGACACACATTATTATATGGGCGTTGTGGGTGCGCTACCATTGGGTAGCGTTCCACGTGCGTTATTACCCGAGGTGGAAGAGTTGGACTCTAGATTGGGTCCAAGTGGCAGAGGAGTGAAACAATAACATATCTGGCATACCGAAGTGAGGCACGCGACCCCGCGGGTTCACCTCGCATTGTATTTGAAATTTCCCTTGATTTCTCGGCACCTTTTCAAAATTGCCCAGAACCCGACACTAGTTGGGACAACCCTTCATAGGGACGACTTCAAGTAAGGCATGTCACCATCAAGGATTTTTCCCACTAACACTTGTCGTGTCAATGCGAACCACAGAACCGTCTTCATATGTATTTATGATTCACTTGGATTACTTATACATAAAGATAAGCACTGAATGCGTTTCTGATTTATTTAATGATAATAAAGTTGTTTCCTGTTTTATTTGCGATCATGTGCCGCTTGCGAATTCGAGTCCCGGTCACAAGCGAGGTGATTGCCTGCCTCAGGTGACACGACTCTAAATCCAGGCTTCTGCATTGTCGGACGAAATCAACTACCTCATTGCACATTTGTTGCCCATATATGGTTGGTGCGGCATTGTCTCCCATACTGGGATGGCGCACCACCGAAGTTTTACCTGGATAAAGGTGATCTCATGTGTCTAGAAAAAAGATAGTTATGTGAACGGACGACCCCCTAGGGGGAATGTTTTTAAATCCAAGCCTCTGCATTGTCGACTGAGATCATATCCCCCTCTTGAACGTTGGTTGCCTACTCCTCAGGTGCTCATAACCTTCTCCGGCTACTTGTCGATCAAGAGTTTGGAGGGAAGACATTCTAAGAGAATTCCGTCGAGGCGAGGTCCGTAGAAACAACTTGCCCATCTCCTCCTCCAGTTGAGCTCGCCATTTGCACGAATGGCCAGGGAATGTTTTGATATTATCCTTGCCGACACCTCAAATGGCTTGAGCTTGTGTCGGTCACTCCAAAAATATAACGAACTTCTCATGCACGGACCTCGACAACAAGCTCACCACTCAACGAGCCTAAGAGCCTAACTGATGGGGAGACATCAGATGCACTTGGAGGAGCTCGCCGCAAGGCGGGGCCCACATACATGTATTCGCGCAGGAAGACTTGATCGGATCGCCGATCGGACTCCGCGGTTGCGTCCGGGACGTCGCCGCGAATCAAAACGCTATATTACTTTATATTTTTTGAGTTTACTTTGATGTATTTTAAGGGCTAACCCACCGGCCAATCATAGTCGTTGATGGGGATGCCCTAGTTTGTGTTTTCTTATAAATAGGATGCTAGGGGGCTGATTTGAGGCCATTGCAGAATTTGGAGAAGTCTATTCCCGGATTCCAGCGATCCCTCCTCGGTGCCGACGCCGTGGAACCCTAGGTGACGACTCCTAGGCCGCCAAACTTCCCCCCAAGGTAAACCCTATCCCCCTCCATCATTTTCCATCCCCGTTTCCCCCTTCCTACGGCCGGAATCCACTGCAGCCCCCTCCTAGATCCGGCGGCCTGCTGTGAAGCAACAGCCACCCCTCCCTCTTCCCAACACTTCCACCCAGCCACCCGCCCCATTTCCCCTATTCCGTCGCCTCCCCTCTTTCCCCTACCCAGCCGGCGGCCCTCCTGCACCCAGTCCAACCAAGCCGCCGCCTCTCCCTCACCAAACTGGCTGTCCAAGGGGTTTCCCATCCCTAACCAGCCAACCCTCTCCCTTCCCCTTCGTGGATCCACTTCTCCAACGCTCCGAAAACCCTAGATCTAATTGATCTAGCACTACCTTCCCCCGATATACCGTCCACTTACGTATTCCCACTCCCGTAGCCCGGATCCGCCCTAAAATTAGCGGATCTACCCACCGACACTCCGATCCATTCTCTAGTGGCCGGATCTCGCCGTTTCCGGCCCACATCCTCTCTTTTCCACCGTGGGCAGCCACCGTGCCACCGTGTTCGCCTCCGATCGCCCGTTTTGCATCTGGTCCCTCAAATTCTCCACCACCTCGAATCAGCCCACTGCATCGTGAGTATCTCGTGGTATTGTGTTTTGTATTTGACATTTGCACTTGATTGTTTATCTATATTTGTGATGTGATCATAGTTTGGTAGTTGTTGTACTTTTACGCTAATATTTGTTTGTGGAATTAATCGCCGCCGCTTGCTTAGGCCCTCCGCACGGAGGAAGGCGTTGTCAAATCGCTAAAATTATTTAATTGCTTCTTTATTTTGATTAACTGCGTGGTGTTGTTAATTCTCATTGCTTAAATTAATTGTTGTTGCTATCCGACTGTTTCATTGCATGTAGCATTGCATTCGCATATCCCCTCACACGTGCACGTAGAGTCCTAGCTTCCGAGCATCACTAGCCTACCCCTACATCATTTTGGTATCAGAGCCAGGTTAGGCCACTTGCATGCTCCGTAGTGGTAGGACTTTTAGAGTAAGCATGGTAGAACCACAGAACACTGAGGACCGAGCGACGAGTTCGAATTCGGACGCCGCATTTGCTGAGTTCCAACGCCTTGTCCTAGGTCGCCTTGACACCATAGGAGCCCAGTTCGACGATGTGCGTCATGACCTTGCCGAGGTGAACCTTCGTTTAGGCCACTTAGAGGATGTCAGAGACACTCCGACACAGCGTGACGATTCTCTTGAGGACGACCCTGACGCTCCTCCACGTCGAGGGCAACGCCCGAGGGATGGTCCACCTCCCGCAGGCCGTCACCATCGTGATAGTCCTCATCGAGCCCCGACTCCGCCGGTAAGGCGACATCCTGATTTTGCGAGAGATCATAGGCAAGTCCCGGCGAGGGATAGGCTGCCACCTCAGCGTGATGAGTACCGTATGCCACGTCAGCCTCAGCCGGACCCCAGAGATCGTGTGCCCCCACACGGTCGCCGTGACCATCACCAGGATGATTATTATCCCCCGGGTCGGAGAGAGCGTGGTCCCCACCCGCTCGATACGACTACGCCCATGATGACTACCCAGAGGACTACCCCGATCCTCGGAGAGGGGGCCACTATCATGACATCACTCGTCGCATCCGACTCGACGCCCCTTCGTTCGATGGTCGCCTAGATCCGAAAGCCTTCAGCGATTGGCTCTTGGACATGGACCACTACTTCGAGTGGTACGACATGAGTGACGAGCGTTGTGTCCGCTTTGCAAAGATGAAGTTGATCGGGCAAGCTAAGGTATTCTGGATCAGTGTTGAGAGAGCTCTAGAGCGGGATAGTTACTACCCCATCGCCAGATGAGACGAGATGAAGGAGAGACTCAAGGAGAAGTACCTCCCCGCGTCATACCGAGATCAGCTATTTGAGCAGCTACAGAACCTACGGCAGGGGACAGTTACCGTCGCCGAGTACATGGCTCGCTTCGATGAGCTGGTCGTCAGGAGTGATATTTCAGAGGAGCCTATTGCCACTGCCGCCCGCTTCAAGGCGGGCCTTCGTTCCGATATTCGGAGGGAGTTGATTCCCCACCGCTTGGAGACTGTTGATCAGATATTCCAGCTCTCCCTCGAGTATGAGCAGTACCTTCGTTCATCTAGTACGAGGCAGTTCACCTCTCGGACTGATTCCTCGACCTTTAGGAAACCCGCTCCGCCCCAGGCCACCACGGCTGCACCCTCACGTATCCCCGCAGATGTGAAGGGTAAATCCATAGCCACTGATGGCCAGCGATCTGGGGGCATTGTATGTTTTAGGTGTTCTGGCAGGGGCCACGTGGCGGCGCAGTGCCCCCCGCGGAACCTGTTACTTGAGGAAGAGGAGGAGCAGGGTTTAGAGGGTGAAGAGGAGGCCCCAGAGGAGGTTAGAGCCGCAGTCGAGGAAGGTTGGGAGAGTGACGCCGAGCGATCGTTAGAGGTGGGAGTGATTCGGCGCCTCCTACACACCCCACGTGTGGACGAGGATTGGCGACGCACGACCATCTTTTACACGTACTTCCCTAGTGCAGGCGGTCCCTGCAAGCTAGCTATTGATGGTGGGAGTTGCGTGAATATTGTAGCCCAGAAGGCGCTTGACCGTATGCAGGTGAAGGCAGAGCCTCACCCCCATCCGTACCGTGTCGTCTGGGTTGACAAGACGGCGATTCAGGTCACCCAGCGTTGCTTGGTCCCGATCACTCTTGCGTCCTTTCAGGACAAGGTCTGGTGCGATATCATTCCCATGGACGTCGCTCACGTGTTGCTTGGCCGCCCCTGGCTTTTTGATTGTGATGTCACGTGCTTCGGTCGCTCGAACACGTGTGTCTTTTATGATAAGGGGCGGAAGATCACGTTGACACCCACCCATCCCCAAGATCGACCCAAGGGTGTGGTAGAGTCGTCTGCGAGCACGAGCGCCTCGCGGCCACTGCATATTCTGAGGCGAGGTGAGTTTCTACGAGATAGTGCCGAGTTCGACATTATTTATGTAGTCGCCGCTACCCAGGTTACTGAGGACGCCCCGGTTGATTTCCCACTCGCGGTGCGTCCCCTGTTAGGCGAGTTTGCGGATATTGTGCCAGACGAGCTCCCCGATGAGCTGCCTCCCCCACGGTACATTCAGCATGCCATTGATCTAGTCCCGGGAGCTTCCCTCCCGAACCTGCCCCACTACCGTATGCACCCGGATGAGCACGCTGAGCTCAAACGGCAGGTTGACGAGCTTCTCCGGAAGCAGTTCATTCGTGAGAGCATGAGTCCTTGTGCGGTCCCCGCCCTTCTTACCCCTAAGAAGGACGGTAGTTGGCGTATGTGCATCGACAGCCGCGTCATCAATAAGATTACGGTCAAGTATCGCCTCCCTATCCCACGACTCGATGACTTACTGGATACTATGTCCGGTGCCCAGATCTTCTCCAAGATCGACCTCCGCAGTGGTACCATCAGATACGAGTTCGTGAGGGGGACGAGTGGAAGACCGCATTTAAGACCAAAGACGATCTGTATGAGTGGCTAGTCATGCCATTCGGGCTATCCAATGCCCCAAGCACGTTTATGCGCGTTATGACGCAGGTGTTGCGGCCCTACATGGGCAAGTTTTTGGTGGTGTACTTTGATGACATATTAGTCAACAACCAGACTCAGGCCGCTCACCTCGATCATCTGAGACTTCTCTTTGGCACCCTCCGCCAAGAGAAACTGTATGTGAACCTGAAGAAGTGCGCCTTCCTCTCCGAGTCCGTCCACTTCCTGGGCTTCATTATTTCCTCCACTGGAGTCTCCGTGGACCCTGAGAAGGTCAAATCTATTCGAGATTGGCTTGTACCTAGGAATATCTACGAGGCTCGTAGCTTTCACTGGCTTGCCACCTTCTATAGGAGGTTTGTCCAGGGGTTCAACACGATCATGGCCCCCTTCACGAGCTGTCTCAAGAAGGGAGAGTTTCAGTGGACCCCCGCAGCCACTAGAGCCTTCGAGGAGATTAAGGAGAGATTGACGACAGCTCCCGTCCTACGGTTGCCAGATTTTAGTCGCGCCTTTGAGGTCGCCTGCGACGCGTCCGGTATCGGTATAGGTGGCGTATTGAGTCAACAGTTTCTTACTTTAGTGAGAAGCTGAATGAAGCAAAGCAAAAGTACTCGAATTACGATCGAGAATTTTATGCTATTGTCCAGTCTCTGCGCTACTGGCGACACTCTCTCCTTCCCCGGGAGTTCGTGTTGTACTCCGACCACCAGGCCCTCCGTTACCTCGATTCGCAACGCAAGCTGGGCCACCGGCATGCGAAGTGGGTCGAGTATCTGCAGGATTTTCATGATGTTCTCAAGCACCGCGCAGGTGTTGAGAACAAGTCGGCTGATGCATTGAGTCGCCGCGTGTCCCTATTACAGACGATGACGGCGAGTGTGCAGGGACTTGAGCGGCTGATGCTCGATTACCCTACGTGCCCTGACTTTGGCGAGATTTATACCGCCCTATCCCGAGACCCACCCGACCCTGTTGAGGGATATCAGATTTACGAGGGATATCTGTACCGGGGTTCCCGCCTATGCGTTCCCCAGACGTCTTACCGAGACTACCTGATTTGGGAACTGCATGCAGGCGGAGCCGCGGGTCACTTCGGGTGAGATAAGTTCATAGCCATTGTTGAGGACCGTCTCTACTGGCCTAGCCTCAAGAAGGACGTAGCTCGGGTTGTGCGCCACTGCCGTATCTGTCAGACGGCCAAGGGAAATAAGCAGAACACCGGTCTTTATACACCCCTACCCGTTCCACACCGCCCTTGGGAGGACATCAGCATGGATTTTGTTCTCGGACTTCCCCGCACATTACGGAAGCACGATTCCATCTTCGTGGTGGTTGATCGGTTTTCGAAGATGGCACACTTTATTGCTTGTCGCAAGACGGCAGATGCGACCCACGTTGCATCTATATTCATGAGGGATGTCTTTCGGTTGCATGACCTACCCAAGTCGATCGTGTCTGACCGCGATGTGAGGTTCATGAGCTACTTTTGGAAAACCTTGTGGCACAAGACTGGTACTATCCTTAGGTTTTTCTCGGCATATCACCCACAGACGGACGGTCAGACTGAGGTAGTGAATAGGAGCCTAGGGAATCTTTTGCGGTGTCTAGCTGGAGAGCATGTAGGTAGTTGGGACTTAGATTTGCCGATCGCCGAGTCTGCCTACAATAGCTCAGTCAATAGGTCCACCGGGTTGAGTCCATTTCATGTACTTTCAGGATACGACCCTAGGAAACCTATAAACCTTGTCTCGAGCCCTTTAGAGTCCCGCCCTAGTGAGTCTGCTGAGTCATTTGCACAGCATTTGCATGATTTGCATGAGTCGGTCCGCCGACGAATAATAATAAGCAATGATAATTATAAAGCCCATGCAGATAAGCGAAGGCGAGAGCAGATATTTAATGTAGGCGAGAAGGTAATGGTGCGAGTCCGCTCCGAGAGGCTCCCTTCGGGGCCTGCCAAGAAGTTAAGCGCAAGGCGAATAGGTTCATATTCCATTATTAGTCGTATTGGGACCAACGCCTACCGGCTTGACATCCCGGCCAGTATGGGAATTCACCCTGTGTTTAATGTTGAGGACTTGACTCCATACTATGAGCCTCATGAGTATGTGGACCCGAGCGGGGGAGATGCCCAGCCACCCCCACCACCACTGTCGCTACCATACCACCCGTCCACTTCGCCACCACCTGCTGGCCATCCTAGTCCACCCACTGTTGCCACCCACCCACCTGGGACTTCGTCCACTTTGGTTCCCCCGCAGGCACCACCAATCGCACCGGGACCCACCTTCCGAGAGGCGAGAGATGAGAGCATCACAGAGATCAGATCCCACCAGTTTGTTCCCACCTCGGACGGACCGCGTTGCCGCTACCTGGTACATTAGCGGGGCCGACCTGACACAGACGATACTTGGATACTACCGGCAGAGCTAGATCGGCTCTCCCCCGGACTTCGACTTCAGTACGATCATCTCCATTCATCGGAGGTGAAGGCCTTTCAGTCGGGGGGAGTTGATGGGGAGCCATCGGATGCACTTGGAGGAGCTCGCCGCAAGGCGGGTCCCACATACATGTATTCGCGCAGGAAGACTTGATCGGATCGCCGATCGGACTCCGCGGTTGCGTCTGGGACGTCGCTGCGAATCAAAACACTATATTACTTTATATTTTTTGAGTTTATTTTGATGTATTTTAAGGGCTAACCCACCGGCCAATCATAGTCGTTGATGAGGATGCCCTAGTTTGTGTTTTTTTATAAATAGGAAGCTAGGGGGCTGATTTGAGGCCATTGCAGAATTTGGAGAAGTCTATTCCCGGATTCCAGCGATCCCTCCTCAGTACCAACGCCGTGAAACCCTAGGTGACGACTCATAGGCCGTCAAACTTCCCCCCAAGGTAAACCCTATCCCCCTCCATCATTTTCCATCCCCGTTTCCCCCTTCCTACCGCCGGAATCCACTGCAGCCCCCTCCTAGATCCGGCGGCCTGCTGTGAAGCAACAGCCACCCCTCCCTCTTCCCAGCACTTCCACCCAGCCACCCGCCCCATTTCCCCTATTCCGCCGCCTCCCCTCTTCCCCTACCCAGCCGGCGGCCCTCCTGCACCCAGTCCAACCAAGCCGCCGCCTCTCCCTCACCAAACTGGCTGTCCAAGGGGTTTCCCATCCCTAACCATCCAACCCTCTCCCTTCCCCTTCGTGGATCCACTTTCCCAACGCTCCGAAAACTCTAGATCTAATTGATCTAGCACTACCTTCCCCCGATCTACCGTCCACTTACGTATTCCCACTCTCGTATCCCGGATCCGCCCTAAAATTAGCGGATCTACCCACCGACACTCTGATCCATTCTCTAGTGGCCGGATCTCGCCGTTTCCGACCCACATCCCCTTTTTTCCACCGTGGGCAGCCACCGTGACGTCACCGTGCCACCGTGTTCACCTCCGATCGCCCATTTTGCATCCGGTCCCTCAAATTCTCCACCACCTCGAATCAGCCCACTACATCGTGAGTATCTCGTGGTATTGTGTTTTGTATTTGACATTTGCACTTTGTTGTTTATCTATATTTGTGCAGTGATCATAGTTTGGTAGCTGTTGTACTTTTACGCTAATATTTGTTTGTGGAATTAATCGCCGCCGCTTTCTTAGGCCCTCCGCGCGGAGGAAGCCGCTGCCAAATCGCTAAAATTATTTAATTGCTTCTTTATTTTGATTAACTGCGTGGTGTTGTTAATTCTCATTGCTTACATTAATTGTCGTTGCTATCCGACTGTTTCATTGCATGTAGCATTGCATTCGCATATCCCCTCACACGTGCACGTAGATTCCTAGCTTCCGAGTATCACTAGTCTACCCCTACATCACTAGCGACCTCAGCTACTTAATGAGCCTAAGAGCCTAACAACCTCAGCTACTCGCGAACCTAAGAGGATAATGATGTTTGCAGCGAGCTCACGACTCAATGAGCCTAGGATCCTAAACGACTAGGCCAAAACTTATGAAAAAGTAAGATGCCAAACTTCTTATACATATATATCAAAATTTGTGTAATGTGGTTTCTTCGCGGCATGTGGTCAAAATTACAAAAAAGACCAAGTATTAGTGAGTCCACGATAAATCGACATGGACATCACCTATGACGTTGTTGCAGCCACTGCTGTCGTTCCCTCTCTTTGAACACGTCATCAATGATCTTAATGACAACGACGAGTTGTGAACCTCTGGGACAAGCAAATCAGCACGGCCTCCCCCGCCTAGATGGTGATGGAACAGCTCAGAGCAGGATCTCCAGTCGAGAGCTCCGCGAGCTACCTTCGCAAAGCGACGAGTTCCTCCTTCTCGGCTAGCTCCTCCTTCTTGGTCAAAGCTCGCTCTGCAATGGTCAAATCACAAGCACCATGAAAAAGATAAGATCAAATAAGAAGTGTCATCCATTACCTTGGCTTGCGCAAGAGCAGAGCAGCATTCCGTTCAGCGTCGACCTCCTTGGACCTCCTAAAGTGGATTAGGAACCGGGCCGTCGCATGGCTCAGCTCGGCCGTCTAGAGGATGGAGCGGGGCATCTGGAGAGCAAGATACTCCTTGATGCTAGCTGCGTTATTTGGGTCATACAATGTGAAGCACATGTTGTATGCGTCATTATTCATCCCTCCGAGCTCATCTAAGAGGGCAGGCGAGAGCTCAGCGAGATCTGGTGCCCCTTCGACCATGACACCAACGGGGCCCCGACGATGTCCTCCGACTCGCAATCCTCCACGTAGAGTGGATATGACGAGGGATCCTCCTCGCCAGGGACCTCAGTGTCGCGCGATTCGCGACGACTCCTCTTTATGGGTAGTCGACAGTCGTCTTGCGCTTCCTCTTCTTCTTCCCATCCTGAGGAGCCTCTAGGCCAACGCATGGGCAGGCTCCTTCCCCTCGGGGCTCATCTCTAGAGATCACGTGGGGACATTGCGATTACCTTCAAAAGAAGAAGTTTGACAGATCTACTTACCGAAAAGAAAGTTACAAATAAAGAAGAAAAACTTGCCTTTCTCTCCTAGAGTCACCCAGACGACCCCACCGACGCTCTCTCAGTAATAGCGCGCTTCGAAGACCTTGTTCTCGAAGAACCAGAACATGACAGAACTGTCCTTCGTCACCTCGGGGATCTGGAACACCAACAGACCATCGTACATCAGGATGGTAGGGGCCTCGTGATGGGGGAGGTTGATAGGGGTAGCCCACCCGACCCGTTCGGGTCTACTAATGATGACCACAGGCAAAATGACGATCGGGACCACTCATTTCGAGCGGCTCAACAACCTTTGTATTTTTGTCTCTTGTCATTTTTTATTTCGAGTTGTAAATTTATGTTTTATTTGAGTCGGAGTGCTCGGCCAATCATAGTCGTTCATGGGTATTTAGAAAACTATAAATAAAGGGTGAGGGCTCTCATTTTAGGCATTGAAGAATGGAGTATTGAAGCACATTCTTTTGTCATCTTGGTGCCAAAGCCGAACCCCCGGGTGAGAAGCTCGGGTCTACCCCTCCATTCCTCCCCTTGGCCGACCACCCCTCTCCCTCCTCCCACCATTGCCGACTACCCCATCCCTCCCCAATTCCTTGCCTTGGACCCCCTTCTTTCCCTTCACCGGAAGTAGCCGGCCTTAGGCCCTCCTCCACCCCCTCCACAAGAAGCAACCCCTCTTCTCCCTTCCCCCAATACCTTGTTGTGGATCCCCTTCCTTCTTCCCCTAGACTGGAAGGGGATGACCTTAGGCCCTCCTCTACCCCCTCCACGAGCAGCAGCCCCCCTTCCCCCATTTCCTTGTCGTGGATCACCGGAGAACGTCTTCAGCCACCTCTGGTTGTCCTCCTGCACCTCTCCTTCATTTTCCTACCATTTTACATTTTTGGCGATCTCCGAAAAATATTTCCGGTGACCACCATCGGCAGCCACCTTTGGCCACTACCATCCACCAACTACCTCCTCCACTCATAACTACCATAACCACCTTCATAACTACTCACTAACCCCCACTTTCTCCTCTTCCTTAACTTTCGGCATTAATTTCTAAAATTAAGGCTAACCATCCCATTAATCCCTCTTCCAAATAACCGAACCCCACTCTCCTAAATTCTCTCTCAGCCACCCAATTTCCTCACTCACCAATACTCCATTCCTATTTTCCAATCGGCTCTCCCTCTATCCCCTCCTCATTTCTCACGTGAAGCCTCAAAATCAGCCCCAAACTGATCCCACTCCCCCCATTCAATAGCCTCAATTGCTGGCCACATCTTCCATACCCGGGCCCTCCCAATCCCAACCAAGAAGTGCAGTTCAAATCCAGTTTCGCCTCATCTCCCTGCCGCCAGTTACTGGAACTCCAAATTGCTGCTTTGCCCCTCAAATTTCCCACTCCTCCCCGCTGCATCCATTGCCCAATTCCCCGCCTCCCCAAGTCATTCCAGCAGTCACCATCGTTGTCCAGTAATTGAGCCTTGCTCTTGAGGTTTGAAAATAGTCCCGAGTTGAGATTTTGCTTCTCCAACAACCCTCCCCTCTCAGTACTTTGCAAGTTTAAGGTGTGTGTTATTTCTTTATCGTCGGGTCTCGTGATTGTTCTCTACTTGTAGAGATAGTAGTTTGCAAGTTTTGTTTCGGTCGTTTTCGTCTTTGTGATTTTCTAGTTAAATAGTATTTGTTTTCGCGCACTCTTGTGCTTATACTTCACTCGTCTGTTTCCATAATTGAAAGTTTTGATTCTTTACGGGCGATCAAATTATTATAGTTTTATAAATATCAATTGTTGCAAGTAAATTGTTCAATCTCATGTGTGGTTACATATAGGCGTTTTTCTCATTATTTTCTGTCATATGGGACCGTCCTGCATCAGATTGGTATCAAAGCAAGGTTCGGGCTTAGGTGGCGTTTGGTTGGGTGGATGACATGCGGTGCGACTGGGCCACAACGCTCTTTAATGCATAAGCTGAGTTTGGTTGAGCTGTTAGGGTAAACGACGTCTCCTAATAAACGCCGCCTTTAAGTTATCAGCCATCCGCGCCTAATATCTCCAGATTGTCCGCACCGCGGCGCACTTTTCCCTCTTCACCCGCCTCTCCTCTTCCCGACGTGCGTCTATGGAAGGCGGAAGGTTGACGTGGAAGGCGGAAGGTGGAAGGCGGAAGGTTGACGTGGAAGTCGGAAGGGGAAGTTCACCATCGCATCTCTTCCTCGCATGCATCACAGTGAAGGAACCACTTGCCCTACCTATCGTTTTCCTTTCCCTTTCTCCCTCCTCTCTTTATTCTCTATGGAAGGTGGAAGGGGAAGTTCACCATCGCATCTCTTCCTCGCGAGCTTCTTCCGTCTTCCTGCCATGGATGTCAAAATCGGAGGTTATAAACCCTAGCTTTGTCTCTTTTCGAAGGGATCAGAAGACTGTGAAGAGCCCGCCATGGATGTTAAAATCGGGAGAGGATCCTTCTTTGGCGGTGGCGGTGGCGGTGGCAATGAATATCCTTTGGATTTTGTGCCATGACGATGAATATTTTCTCCTACTGTGTTTTTTTGTTTCAGATGCTATTCATTATGATAAATTAATCACGATTAACCTAACTTTAATTGCTTAATTGGAGCCAAATAAACATCCCAGAATGCCCTTATTGGAAGTGTCGGCTTTGATTTGAATAATTGATATATGATATGTTTTCTATTCTTTATATCTTGAATTTATGTTTATGCAAGAAGATTTTCGATTGTCAAAACTCCGTTTTATTTTCAAACAACTTTTACAAAACTCCATTTTGAAAACTAGATTTCATCCAAACAGTTTTTTAACAAAACTTTGTTTTCCAGAATCAGCACGTTTTCTGTCAGCAGCTTTCCATCAGCAGCTTTCCATCAGCAACAGCCCAACCAAACAGAGCCTTACTTAAGAATACGCGGGACTAGAACCTATATGTTTCACCATATCATATTATAGTAGCAATTGTTACTCTAATTCTCTATTTGTTAAACACGAGTCCACCCATTTCGTTAATCCCCTATTTGAGGAACCAGATTCCACCACTGATCATGCACGTAGAGTTCCCTCGGGAGGACCCTTATACTATAATGAGTATTCTCATTCCCGAACCGTCGCTCGTAGAAATCGCTCTAACCCTTTTCCACAATTTGATTCTTCTAGAGGTAATTACCTTGAAGAATATCAAGAGCTCTAAAGAGGTAACCACCATCAAGATAACATCAAGTGTAGTTGCCTTTCTGTGTTCCAGAAGCGGGTATGTCGGTAGATAAATTTCAACAATGGGCTACTGATCAATTTGATCGCTTGAATGTTCATTTTGATGACATAAAGAATGTCTCAAAGAGGACCCGTAGGAAAAAACTTAAGAATTTAGGTAAGTCATCGATGTGCCTAGTAGTGCTTCCATCATTCTTGTCACGGCACCAAGGAAAACTAAGGCGAGCGTCGGGCCCCTAGACGCCTAGGCGATAAGGTGGACGCCTAGGCGACAATAAGGCGAGCAAGTCGCAAGACGACAATTAGACTGCGGTTTTATAAAAACCGCAGTGTATAGAGGGTATAGATAGCGGTTTGTATAATAACCGCTGTCTAAAGCCTAAAAGGAAGACTATACAGTGCGGTTTTATAAAAACCGCAGTGTATAGTGGGTATAGACAGCGGTTTATAGAAAAACTGTTGTCTAAAGCCTAAAAGGCAGACTATACACTGTGATTTTATAAAAAAACGCAGTGTATAGTAAGGATAGACATCAGTTTTTATAAAAACCGCTGTCTATACTGTCTTTTTTTAACTTAAAAGTTAGAAAGCAAACTCACTACAGGACACAAATCAGAGATATAAACCCACAGATAATGTCACTAACAGATAGTCACAAAACTCAATTATATTCAAAATGACACTCTAATTTCAATAACAGATAGTCACAGATAATGGATAAAATTTTATCCATATAATCAAAGAAACGGACCCACAACAGGACACAGAACTCAGAGATATAAACTCATTATAGGATTCACAAAAATCAGAGAAATAAATTAAATGCATGGCATCACAGAAAGCCGTATAAATCAGAAAAACAAACCCACTGCGGGATTCACAGAAATCCACCGAAAACTATCCCATGAACTGAGAAACAATTTTGCTTCAAATTCACTCAGGAGCAAATATACTGTAGGTCTACTAACAAAACAACAAAAAATTCCAATGAAAAAAAAGAGAAAAATCTCCTCATTACATGCTAAATGCCGAGTTTATATGCACCAAATTTTTGGGAAAAAAGTTGTTCATTTGTTCTATTGTATAATTTACATTATCCATGAATCATGATATCTCATTACTCAAGAAAAATAAATCAGAAAATTGAACACAAGAATATCATAGTATCATAGTCAAATTCAAAATGTCATCATCATTCACACTAGCTTTTCCTCATAATATCATAGTCAATTATAACAAGAAACGTCAAAAAATTGAACAAGCATGAATAATAATTTAAACAAAAACTTTAAAGTTTAAACAATCATAAAATGATCAAATAAAATCATCATCTAGTAAGTCGTCATTGACATTGTCTGTGCTTGGTTGGTTTGAGGTACTCGTCATTTGTCCATAATTATCATCAATGTCTTCATCATCATTGGCAAATCCAAAATGATCTAAATATTCATCCCTTTCAGCTATTAGTTTAAGATTAGCTCTACCTCCACTTCGTAAATTTCGAGCTTCAATCCCAATAACTCTCTCTACAGCTTCTCATGTAAGAATATCATCATCAAAAACTAGAGCATCATCGGGTTTGTTCATCATCCATTCACTACTTCAATCTAGCTCATCAAGCACTAACGGGTTATAATTTCTTCTATTTTCACGTATTTCTTGTAATCGTGCTTGTAGACGACGATAATATTGGATGTATACAAGATCATTAAGTCTTTGATGCTCAAATCTATTTCTTTTTTATGTGAATCTGAATAAAGATAATTATAAACTTGTTAGTAGATATAAAAATATGAAATTTTATAATGAATATTTGTATACTTACAAACTCAAAAGTATTGCAGTTGCGCTCACAACTAGAAGAAGAACAACATAAGCCAAGTATGCGCAATACTACCTTTGTAAGGTCAACATTCGGTCCTCCATATAAAACTTAATCAATACTTACTTGGATTTAAGGTCATTCGTTGCTTAATAGTCATAAGTTTTTCAAAACTATTTCGAGATGCTTTGTAGCTAGTACCTTTCTCTGCAATCTTATCTTGCAATTGTTGATCGGGCATTAATCTTACAAGCATTATCATTATGTTTCTCCTCATATTCAAAATATTTGTTTGGATTTAGAAACAAAGTCGCTCTAAACAATTTTTGCTCCATTTAATTTGTCCACATATTTTCAACAATTTCAATAATCTTTTTAAATAATCTTTTTTATTATCAAAATATTTTTTGATCTTTTGTTTATCTTCTTCCACTGCCACATATATTTCAGACATAAGTCGTCTTTCATCTTCATTTACTAGCCGCAAAACGACAATCAATGATTTTCCTCATTTTTGGCAATCTCTTCATTCCAAAAAATAGTTGAAAGTATTGTTTCAACAACTTGTTTCCTGGCTTCAGTTTTTGTCAAATTAGAAACATTCCACGAAGGAGATACAAGGAATAATTTTGTTTCTCCTAATGCTTAAGCACACTTTGTAGAGTAAGTAATGATGTTGCAAATCTAGTTACTGAATGTCTCACTAAATCACCATCTATAGTAGTTCTTACTGCATCAAGTAAACAAGTGCGTCTGTAAATGAAATTTGTAATCATCTTTGTCTTTCTTATCATCATTTTGTTTTGTTGTACCTTGTCTATATCTTCTAGCATGAGATCAATATAATGAGCTGCACAAGGAGTCCAAAATAATATAGGCATTTTCTCCATTAAAACTTTAGCAGCTGTCTTGTAATTTGAAGCATTGTCAGTCATCATCTACATACAACATAACTTTGTGTATATCTATAGTTGTATACTATTAAATATGAAATATGAAAATTAGTATAACCAAAAAATTTACCTGAACAACACACTCTGCTCCTATATCTCTAATCTTACTATCAAACAACTCTGATAATATTGTAGCATCTTGAATATGACCGGATGCATTTACGGAACCCATAAAATAAGTTCCTTCTGCACAGTTGACTAGGAAATTGATCAAATGTCTCCCTTTCCTCTCTGTCCAACCATCTGACATAAGAGTGCAGTCATATCTCCTCCAATACGTTTTATACTTTGTCTTTATCTTCATAACTTTATCTTTTGTATTCAATAACAAAGGAACTCGTAAATCATGATAACTAGGGCTTTTTTAAACAGGCTCATATTGTCCAACTGCTTCAAAGTTCAAACATTACTTCAAAACTTCATGCATTTGCAGCATTGAATGAAATTTCACATTCATAGAACCAATCAGCAACATAATTATCAACTCTTTTTCTCTTCAGAAGATCTAAAACATCTCTCAATAGTAGTTTGTGCAGTACAATTAACACGTCTATCATCAACTACATCTTCAGGAGCACGTCTCACATGAGCATTCATAGGGCCACTTTTTGTGGTAAGTAGATTATTTTTCTCTTTTTGGCACTTGTCCCAAAACTTTAGATAAATGAAGATTTAACTATAGATAATGTTGGAGATACATTTTGTGAACATGTTCGCTTTATTTTTTGTTCACTCTCATTATCATCATCAGCAGTCAAATCTATCTTATCTTTTTTTATAATTTAAAGCTAAATACATTTCAGCTGCTATTTCAGAAATTGTCTTGAAACACTTTGATACATCTACATACCCACCACATAAGTGTTGTTTCAACCTTTTGATTCCACCTTTAATCAATTTATTACACAAATTACATTTAACTGTATTTTTATCTTTTAGGTCGGGTCAATGTCCATACTTTCATTCAGGATCATTTGACTTTGTTTTTTTTTTTAAATCTGTTTTTGGATCAAGATCATTGTTATCAATGGATGGAGCAAGACTGTTATTATTTTGATCATCCAACTTTCACAAACAAGACCTATAAAATGCAGAGTTAGGTCGGTTCAATGTCCATACTAAAAGAAATGAGCATATGATAAAGTGATTATATTAATGAAATAACCAGTTATTCTAAAGCTAAAAAATCATCACATGAGGAATAGAAGTGTAGAACTATCAAATAAACTACACAATAAATAATTTAAAGACCATGCTCAATTAAAGACTATTTCAAGAAATCATCACATGACAAGTGCTAAAGACCATTTAAAGACCATTTAAAGACTATATTCATTTGTTCTACTTTTACATAATAAATAATTTAAAAACAATGCTCAATTATATCTTATATAGTCATATTATTATTTGCATGTAGTGATTATATAATCACAAATATTATTAATTTTCTCTTGCGTAAATTGTGTCACTTATCATAGATCTGCAATAAAAAAAATATTTGTTACAATTTATTCAACATAATTATTATCATTTATCAATCTATATGTAGTTAACTTATCAATGATGACATTGTCATGGTCCTAAAAGCATCAACTATGTCAATCATGTAGCACATAATATAATACTCACATTGAATATTATCTAGTTTTTTTAGACACTAAAAAAATAAATAATTGGTAAATATTTTAAATTTAAATTTTTAAATATTAAAAAAATTATAATACATATACTCATATAGGTTATAGCTTACTGGTTTCTGCTTTAAAAACTTTGTTTTGTGAAAACTGTTATGCCGATCATTTACCAAACTCTAAAATGCACTTTAAAAAATATAAAAAAATTTAGTTTATAGTCAAATCAGATTTCTAAATAGAAAAAAACTAATTAATAAACTTACTTATAACAACATTTTTAATATCATCACGAATGTCATGATTTAAGGGATCAAGTCAATAAATTGTATTTTTACTGTAATCAATAATAGGCAATATCCAATATTTTTGTAAAACAAAAAAATAATTAATAACCTAATTAAAATAAAAAATAACAATAATCATTGATATTTACAATCTATGTTAGGACAGAAATAATAAAGAATCTGATTGGAGTTGACTAAACCTGATTTTTAGATCTTGAGTTCGTGATTTGAATGTTTCTTGATATACTTTTTATCAAAAGCAAAAAATGGTTGTCGGATTATGAAAAGATACACTTATTTCGTATATAAATTTCTTTAATTGTGAATCTATGTATCCGTAAAAAATGTGTAAATTCAGAATCAATTTATATATTAATAAAAAATCTTAAGTTTGTAATATTTGATACTCATCCAAGATATGTTAATATGATGTTAACTCTAACTTTTTTCATATTAGCAAAATCATACAACTCTGAAATTTCAAAGTATATACTTGTTGATTCAACAGTCTCAAATACTGTTGGATCTAATACCAGAGATATTATTTTATTCTCTTTCTTCATCATAGTAATGAAATTGGGTAACATAATAATGAATTCATTTGTATTATGTGGAAATAAAAAAAATTATTATTTTGGACATCAATATTTATTACATAAAAGTTAAAAATATTAATTATAATACCGGAGAAGGTAAACGCTCATGTAATGTTTCAGGCACTTCTTTTGGTGATGATGATGCATATAAAAGTACCGGCTGACAAATAAAAATAATAATAATAAAAATTATTTAATATCTGCTCAACAAAAAGAGAGCATCACATTTCATAAAAGTATAAGTAATTAAACATAATAATATCTGTGATGTTTTGAGAAATTTCACGTGCAAGTGCAATACTTATGGACATAACTGTTCCAGTTCCAACACTAAACATGCGCATAAGTTCTTCAATTTAATTCTTCATACTACTCATCTCTGTTTGATGCGCTTGTTGTTGTTGGCTTCATAATTCTTGTTATTGTTGACTCTATAATTCTTGTTGCTGGCTCAATCTTTCTTGCACTATAACTTCCACATCTTCAATACGAGTTATTGATCCCCTCTCGCCCCGTCTATCATACTTGAAAAAACTTTTAATGGTGAAAAACTTGCCACCAGCTCTAACCCTGTCCAGATGTTCTTTGCCTAAAACAGATGCAAGGATGTGATATCTTCCCTTTGACACTATTTCAGCACTCTGTGACTCTTGCCTCGACAACTCATTCTAAGCAAAAGCAATAAATATTAATGCAGAATTGCAGATAATAAATTATACTTCACAAACAATATTACTATTGATAATTTACAAATGATGAAATGATACATTTTACACTTACAATTTTAGATGTCAAATCAGCTGCATCTTTATTAATGTATTCACCAGTCTTTCTTTTGTGATCAACTTTCCATAACTACGCAAGTGAAATTGATGCAGTTGCACCTTGTTCAATCTTGACAATAAAATAAAAATAAATTATCATTTAAATTATTGAAAAACTAATTCTTAAAATAAAAAATACCAGAGAAAACTAATATCATTCTTTTTTAATCCAGAATAACTCATTCTGGAAGTACTATGAAAAGTCTTCTGTGATTTTCCTCTATCTGTATTAATCTTACTTTTCTCTTACACAAATAAATATTTATTAATGCTTAAATTGCTTACAAAGTTAATTTATGATATAAAACATTAAATTTAACAACATAAATATATATTCTGGAGTGGTGTGATAGTCAACAAAAACTCTCCAATCTTCATGAGTAATAAAGTTATACTTGACAAGTACATTGTATCGATGCTCCAAATCAACTTTCTTTACATAAATGATAAAAAAAATGGATTTCCAAATCCTCCAACTTTCACTCATGTTTTTTTTGTAATGCATTGTGAAGGTCATCAATATCATCAAAGTAAAGCTAAAAATAATAGACAATATTAATTAATAATTAACTAAAAAAACACAGTTATGTAAAAACTAATAACAAAGTTACGTACATTTAATTATTCTCATAATTGATCTTTAAGGTGTTTATCAACTTTCTTCTATCTAGCATATGTAATTGCTACATGATACTTCACAAGAGAACTCATAAAACTCATCAATTTATTTGTGTTAAGCCCGGGAATAATGCGGTCATCATCACTCACAAAAATAATAAGTTTCTTCCCCTCAAATCTAAGCTTATTCAATTCAGTCATTTTAGTGATGTCTCTTGTTGATTTTGATGAAGATCATTTATCAGTAATTTTCCTGTAAGTTGTAATAGAAAAATCCTAAAAAACACTACACTATCAAAAAACCCAAAACCAAATTCATAAAAAGACTTTTATTATAATTGTAAAATGCATCTTGTAAGATAATGAAATGAACTATTACTTTATCCTAATGTAATTTGTTCATTTGATGAGGCAAGAAGTTTGGTTTCATCATAATTCATAAGCAGTAAACACGTGATTTATAAATATACAAATTGAAGTAATTTATAAAGGATTACAAATCAGAGAAAGAAAAATGCATGCAGTCCTGCAAAAAAATTATAAAGGGTATTTTCAAGAGTAAGCACATGATCATAAGCAGTGATTCAGTGAAGTACTGAAAAAAATGAAGAAATGTCATAGCTTATACCTAAATGAGAGAAGGATCAGAGGAGCTGAATAGTTGATTTGAGGATGATGTTCGGCTGAATCACCAGATCGAAGCAAAAAGGCAGAAACTTTCCAAAATCGTCAGAAGATTTTCGCAAAGAAGCAGCAGTTGTAAAAAGTCACAGTGAAAAGTAAAGTTACAGCTCAAACTAGTTTAATAAAACAGAGATCATAGACAGTGGTTTATATATAAACCGCAGTCTATTACATATATAGACTGTTGTTATATGTAAACCACAGTTTATATCACTTTCAAATAGGGTATAGACTGCGGTTTATATATAACCGCAGTCTATATATGTAATAGACTGCGGTTTATATATAAACCGCAGTCTATTCTACCTATAGACTGCGGTTATATATAAACCACATTCTATATTTAACTTAAACTTTCAAAGTTGGGAATAGACGGCGGTTTTTTAAAAAACTGCAGGCTATAAGTAGAATAAACCGCAGTCTATTCCCCTTTTATTAAAAAAAATTAAGGCACCCAATGCCTTGTACACATTCGGGTGCCTGGACGCCTAACCGTCGCCTAGGCGATGCTATGACAAGAATGGCTCCACTAACATGAGAGATCCAACACTAGATTTTGATTCCTCTCATCTTGAGGAGATTCAGTGCACACTTGATTTTGGAGTCGAATCTGATTATGATCACGTGATACCAGTGGAGAACGATGTTAGTATGATTAGTGAACATGACCACGAGAGCAAAGACAAACAATCCAGTGACACAGTGATGGTATATCCATCCTCCACACCTCATTTAGGCCTAGTTTCCCCTACGACTAAAGTGCCAGACCACGATAATACACCTATTAGCCCACTACTGAGTATGCATTACTACTGGTTGGCGTGCAAATAAGGCCTTCCCGAGCTTTTTGTTGTCGGGCCCAGGCTGGGCCCAACTCAAATCGGGCCCAGGCCGGGACCTTGCCCTTGCAAAATAAGGGGGCCTACTAAGCCCACAAAATCGGGCCTAAGTAGGCCCAAACACCAATGGCTAGTTGTCATTTTGGCAGATAATGAGCTACCAAACGGTAGCTAGCTGCTGCCAATAGCAAGCTGGGCGGCCAAAGAAGCTGGGCGGCCAAAGAAGCTGGCTGTCCTACTCGGCGCCATCACGCACCAATAATTTAGTGTTGGGGCGACCCTAACAGGAATAATATTAATCGGGCCTCGGGCCTAGTAGGGCCTAGGCCTGGCCCAGGTCGGGCACTAGGTCGGGCTCTGCGCAAATAAGGGGGCCTGGTGAGCCCACTTAGGCCTGGCATGGGTCTAGCCTAGACTTAACTGGGCCCAGACCTAATCGGGCTTAGACCCGGGCCGGGCAACCGGGCTCGGGCTAAATTTGCACCTCTAACTACCGGGAGCCGAGAGCCAAGTGTTGATCTCGTGATTACCGTCTCACCCATTTTTGGGAACACTGCACCTTGCGATGGTTTGTATTTGGAGGACCATCGCCTTGTTGACGGGTTCTTTGAACCCCCCCTGATGAGCCTCTGATTGAACCACCACGTCCTTGCACGGATGAGATTCCGATGAGTGATCCATTTATGAGGATAGGATTCTTGACACCTCTTCTAGTCAGATCTCTGAGTCAACTCATCTACGAGGTTCTCGAATCTAGTGTTGTGTACTCAGTGATGGCTCCTCTTACATTTAAGGTTACTCCTGATATTTTAGGAACTTATATTGGCCCTCGTCGTATTTACGATGAATTTCATTATACCCCTCCCGGTGAGCCGTTTGATGAGTTTTTTACTTTATGGAGGCATTTTACACATCATAGAGTGACATCTCAATGCCAAAGTTTTGCATAACCATCTGAGTATTTATCTCACACTCGACGAGTATTTCTACACACTACTAAAAGAGCCTCCAGATAAGCCATCACTATTTAGGTGCATGTCCACTATCTTTGAGTCAGCCAAGAGTGAAAGTGCACTCAATGACCTTGGGTTCGATTCCATCATTATTAGTGCCGACACTTTGGGTGTTTATTTAAATGATCATCACACCCGCTATGAATTTTTTTACACCCCACCCACTGATCCCCCTGATCATGTGCCCCTCTGGGTTGTCACCTGGAGGGTTATAGAGCCTCTACATAAGAGATCTGTTATGTCTATCGACCATCATTCATTGTCACTTTATAGCATGCAAGAGTCTATCCGATGCACGAGTATTTGCAATAAAATTTTTATAAATCTTATGCTGATAGCCACAGGAGATTGCAAAGTTTCAAAGAAAGAAAACATGTGTTGATTTGCATATGTACTGAGAGGTTTCTCATGAGAACTGCTCGAAAATTAAATGCTAAGCGAATAGGTACTTACACTGCGCTGAAATGAATTGAAGCAAATGCTTATGAACTGGATATCCCATCAAGTATGAGGATTTCACCTGTATTCAATATTGAAGATTTGATTATATACTTTGAGCCGCATGACTACATGTACCTTTCGCCCTCTACCACCACATCCTCTCAGCCTTAGTCTACATCTGCTACTCCTCCACAGTCCACCACATCCTCTCAGCCTCAGTCGACCGAATCTCCAAGTATGGCCACTTCATACCGCTTTGATACCAATTCATGACAAAGATCGTGGTTGCGGCCTTCATCGATGGCATGGTGCGCTACCATGGTTTTCCTTATTCGATAGTCAGCAACAACGACCCCTATTCTTGAGCACCTTTTAGCAGATCATTTTCAAGCTTCAGTGCACGCAATTGCGCATGAGTATTGCCTAATACCCACAAATAGATGATTATTCGAAAGTTCATTGTTTCCTTGAGATGTACCTTCGTTGCTCCATCGGTGATAACCCATGCAAATGGGCAAAATGGCTTGGGTGGGTAGAATATTCCCATAGCACCGCATTCCACCACTCCACAGGAACCACCCCCTTTGAAGCAATCTACGACCGCGTTGCCTCCACCATAGTGTGACATCTCCAGGGGAATGTCAAGAGGAGGCCCTCAGCGCAAACCTAGGTGTCCAGAACAAGATTCTCCTCCAACTGAAAAAACACCTTCCACAGGCCCAACAAAAATTATTAATGCATGCCAACAAACACTGCCGAGAGGTCTCCTTCGAAGTCGTTGTCAAATTACAACCTTATCGGCAGATCTCGATAGTGTATTACCTCCACTTGCTTGCCAACAGTCGGATCACCTCGTCTTTCATGTTTCCTAATTGAAATAGTAATCGGCGGTCATTCCATGGAACCAACCCTTCTGTGTAACCATCCCATATGTGGAACCATCCCTTCCTACATAAGTGGTGCAAGAGGACACCAATCTCTACATTCTGGAATCCATCTTGGATCACCGCCTGAGCAATGACTCAAATACACCCTTGACGCAGGTCCTAGCATGTTGGCTCCACCGGTTGTCTTTGATGTGGCATGGATAATTTGTGATGACTATCGCCAGTAATTTTCGGACTTCTTCCTTAAAGACTACGTGAACTTCCCAGAAGGAGGTACTGTTACCGAACTAGATGATGGCATAACTCACGACACGGAATGGCAGGTTTACACATGCCGAACTAAACGCTCGAGTGTGCGGGATGCGTAAGTGTGAAATAACATAATGGGGGCCCGCAGTGGGTGCATCGTGCCCCGACGACATGAACTCTCATTGCATTGGGGGGGGGAGTTATCTCAATTGTGCAATTATATCTTTATTAGGTTAGCCATTTGGCCTATTTCCTTTTGTGCCCTCAATCTAAGAGGGACTATAAGTATATGGATGCAATGAGAAAACCCTAAGCTTGGAGAAACAAAAGTTTGCCTGGGCTATTTTCATCTCCTCTTCTCCTTATCTTTCTCTCTACCCTTCCTCCTTCTAGGTACCAGTTCCCCCACGGGGTAACATTCTCTCAAAGACTTGGTTATCCATCTTGTTTCCTAGTAGTTAAACTCAAGAAAGATTAAAAGAAATACATTTGTTTCAATTTTAATATATCGTTGATATCCTGCAAAAAGTTCATATAGAAGATGCTAGGTGAGTAACGAAACCTATGCCTAATGGTGTTCACATATCTAAGAATGACGGGAAATTGTTCACTGATCCAATTTATATAAATAAGTTCTTGGTAGATTACAACACGTATCTCTAACCGAACCATAAGTTGTTTTTTTTTCAATTAAAAACTATCAAATGGCAGATTTAACCATTGAAATATATTGCACTGTTGTAAAACGAGGATTGAGATACTTGAAAGGCACTAAATATCATATACTTGTCTTTAGCATTGGATCTATCACAAATTATATGTGTATGCAGATGAAGATTTAGGTCAGACGTCTTGATGATAGAAGACCATCTGGTGAATTACATATCTACTATAGATCAGAATCATCATATAGCTGAAATTTTATAAAGGCATTATCAACAAAACAGTTCTTGAATTTCACGTTCAAACTGCAAGTGATGGCTCCTTCCTTAATTTTAACATAGTTTTAGATTAGTTAAGGCCTAGTTGTTACTCTTGTAAATTCTATTGGGATTAGATGTAACATCTTACCTTTACTGATATTTCTGTCACATGGAAAATAAACAGTGAATAGTTTTACTAGAATGATTCAGAATGACTCACTAGTGATCAGAAATACATTAACATATAGGAAAACAAGTGGTTCAAAATTACAGAACTGACAATAATAACTGACAAGATAATTTATCTTCACCATTAATAAAACAAATGGTCTGCTTTGATAATATAGAACGTGGTAAGCATCTTCACAGTTCACAGTCAAGAACTCACAATGACATATATATCTTAATGAGTACTTCAGGTTTGATACATCAATAAAAAAGCCACAGAGCTGAACTAAGGAAAATGCGACCAACGGTTCATTTAAATCAGAGCATCCATCTGTTGCAAGAAAAGACGGAGAACACACCTCTTCTGTTGCAAGTGGTTTCACACGCCTGCATGATCCACCTTTATTCCAATCACCACCTTCAAAGTGTCTAGGAGATTGTGTACGAAAGAATTTAATTCCACCAGATTTCATCCTTTTTTCTACATATGATATCTGCAGAAAAAAGGAAAAAAAAGACACATCAGCCATTTGATGAACTCTATGACAGTCAGGAACTGACTTTTGTTTCAAAAGCTGTACGCTGAGAACATGCTAGAAATAATGCAAATGTGTTCATCATTTCTTCTCCACTTGAAGATTAGTCCCACAGTTTAATCTGAAAACATGGAAGTGATAGTTCAATCTCCAATTGATGGGGTTCACAGTTTGAGAGCGAATCATTGACCATCGAGGTCCGCACGAGTCTATATAGACAGGAGACATAAATATCATAATTGTTTGGAAGATCCAATCGCATAATTGCGTCTAGATCGGCGATGTGATATATGTATATGTTTTTACATTAATTTTTCTGTTTTTATTTCATGGGATTCTACAAGCATTATGACTAGTTGATCTTGACCGTTCATGATGGTTTCCATAGGCCGTATTGTCTATAAATACAAGCATAAGAAGCAAATATTGGCTAGCTCTTTCTCCCCAACTATGTTGAAGTAATGGAATCTAGGTGTCGAAGTCTAGGTCCCTCCGCTCCCTCACTTCGCCGGTCACCCCTTTCTTCCACCTACCAGGTCATCCTCCACCACCAACTCTAGCTACCGCCTTAAACCACCAACCAGTCACCGCCACCCTTTTTCCCACATAAATACCCACTAACCTTTCAATAACTACTACAGCCATCCACTATCCTTCCAATAAACACCGTAACTACCCACCATCCCTCCTATAACTCCCATAAATATTCACACTCATTGCCCCGTAGACATCCCATTTCTCTTCGAAAACTTCCTCAACCACCACATCCCACTACTATAATCGGTCCACAACATATAACTATTCAAAATTCTCCACCCCTTTCATTATTTCCCAAGTAACCACCCATTTCCACCACAATGAACTCTGTAACAAGCTCTGCTGCAGGAATTGCCAGTCCCAACCCTTGAAGGCCCGTCTCCATGCTACAGCTCTCCTTCCTCCCTTTCACAAGCACCTGCAGCGTGTGCCTAACCCCTCCCAGTATCCCGCAAAACTTCCCTGCCTCATCTCAGCCTCCCAGAAAAAAATCCTCCCAATTCCTTCCAAGGCCTGCAGCTCCCACCTAGTTCCCTGCTTCTACCAGCCCCGACAACCACTCACCTAGCCATTACAACACCACTACAGGCCTCTATCCTCCCTTTCAGCCCCTTCCAAAGCACACCGGCTATCCTACCCTCCATGGCCGCCGAAACATCATCATCTCCTTCATTGATTTCCTAATGCTTGCATAAGTTCTTATTTGGAGTTTCTATCTTATTCATTTTGTACAAATTGGTATTGTACTAGCTGCATGCTTGCTTGGGGTTGCTTCTCCCTTGGATCGATTCAACTTGCAGGGTTTATGCGACCATGTCTTTAATTTAAGCTCTTTCATTGCATCACAATCTTCTCAATTGTATCACAATCTTCCAATTGTTTTGTAATCAACTGTGCAATTAACCTTGACTTGGAACTTGCTCAACGAAAACCTATGGGATCCACAAATGGCATGAAATTCACATTCCACTCAAAAACTTACACTCGTGTGTGAGGGCCGATCGAATGATTTTTCGACCAATATATATTGCTCTTATTTGATGTGGGACTAAATTTTCTCTCATGCTTCAACACATAATGTGTGATCACCACATGCACAAACACAAAATATTCATACAATAGTGAAAATCAAATCAGTGGGTGATGGCACTGATAGAAATCCGATAGTTAAATAATATTAGTTTTATGAATACAATTAGGTAACTGATTTTAATGAAGTTATTACGACGATAGTGACTGAATATGCTTGAGGTATCTTGATTGTTGATTGTTTGACTTTTTTATATACCTTATATGTTTCCTGTTTCACCTTCTTTAACAATCATGCACACG
Source organism: Platanthera guangdongensis (assembly GCA_039583875.1). Classification (NCBI taxonomy): domain Eukaryota; kingdom Viridiplantae; phylum Streptophyta; class Magnoliopsida; order Asparagales; family Orchidaceae; genus Platanthera; species Platanthera guangdongensis. Next base: position 146,697,618 of record CM077155.1, on the reverse strand, counting down.
TAAGGGTTCTTAGTTCTTACTAATATTTTCAACTACATCACAAGATTAGGATACTAACATAGTACATAAACATAATTCTCAACTTAAAAACAGACTATTAGTTCCACAACATACTTTAATACACATTCATCCCAACTGTTGTATAGCGGTCATCTAGTTTAAGAAATGATCTCATCTATGTAGACCCGAAATTCTTTAGAATAATAAAGTTAGAGGATCTTTTTGATGTACACTGGAAAATCAGCTAAATATGTTACCATCCTTAGAAAATTTAAAAAAAGATGAAAACCCAAGCATACCATATGTTTCAGAGTGATATCGATGCCAACATCTGGGGGTACAAGAGGTAAAATTGGCATACCCTTCTCAAAAAAAAGCATTGGGGAATGAACTGGATCAAACTTTGAGGGAGCCCACCACCTGAAATATGACATCAAAAAACTAACCTTTAAAGACTACTCTACAATTATGCATAATTAATCTTAATGAAGAGATGGTTAAATTTTAGGTGAACGTGTATATAATAGATTAATCTATTATAGGCCCATTATCCATTATCCGTAAATTTTAAGAATATTTTATTGAGTTTCGTGTCATTATTTAGAGTTGCTATGAATATGACATCTATAATTTATGTTTGTTTCCGCACATGCCGTATCTTTATTTTATATTCATGTTGACGCAAGTCACACCTTCATGTTATGTTCTTGTCATGTATCATCTATTTAAGGAACTTGCTATGGGCCTGCTCGGAGGTTGCCGGAGGTGGATATGACGGTGGCAGACATATTACGGAGCCTTGACCGCGACTGCCTAAGCAAAGCATGCTTAAGAGAAAGAGCATCCAAAATCTCTTTTTAGGGATGAGGAAATAAACTTAACTTTTATTGATAAAAGATCTCAAACATATGCCTTGATATAGGCTTACAAGAGGGCAAAAACATAGTTATGACGCCTCGGACTAAATGTGACACAATGCAACATAACAACATAATGACATAAAACAATAACAACAAAACGAGATAACCTATGTTAGACTCGATGTAAATAAAGACCCGGCATTTAACAATACACGATAAGAATCGATAAGAAATACATAATACAACTTGATCATAATGGTCGTGACACCAATAACATCTCTTCCAGCCTTCAAATCGAGCTTGTCCTCAAGCCCGACTAAGGCTTGCATTGCCTAATCATCTAGCACTTTGATATCCGGCGCGTTGTGGAAGCAGAGGCTGCATTGAGCGGCAAGACGTCCATTATGGCAGGTAAGATGGCAATGGACGATCAGAATGACGGTGTTTGGTGGTTGCAGAGAGCCAAAGGCAGAGCTTGCTTGGGCAGAAAAAAAGCGGCGGCGATCAGGAATGTCGACGTTTACTTGGGGTTGGTCTGCTGAAGAAATTGATCTGGAGGGGCCGACAGAGCAGATGTACATTGAAGAGGTGGTGAGGTGGCCGGTTGAGCAGAGGCAGTCAAAAGATGTGACGAGGTGACAACAACATGGGCTGAGGGCAGCGGTGGAATGACGAATAATTGTTTATTTTTGCGGGCATTAATCATGTCGGTGAGTAGGGTGATGAGGGCGTCGCCGAGACTATGTGTCTCAAGAGTCAAGCCACGCAGTCTCCGCATCGTACGGTGAGGATTACAAGTCCGCATCGTAAGGTGAGGATCATACTTGTGAGAGGAGGTCGTTGTCAACAGCGTTGAGTGGAACTGACATCTTAATTAATTAATTACCTAATTAATTCACCAGAAGAATTAATTAAAATAATAAATAAATTAAGAAAAGCCCTAGCTCGTGAATAGGGATACTGCAGAATGGGCTCGATGAGAGAATATGCGTGTGGTGGTATGCTGCTTAATGAAAAGTGCAGGCGGCTCGCGAAATTGAAAGTACGGCGTGTGAGCTCGATACAGAGAGCGTGAGGTTTGAAATCGTCGAGCGTGGCTGCAGGTATCGAGGAAGCAGCGGGAGAACAGAAGGAGCAGCGTCGGATGGGGAGGGCTTCAGATGGAGACGATGGATGCATCGATTGTGTGAAGATCCTATCAGCGAGGGAGCTCGTACGATCGATTGCGTGTGATGATCAGAGAAGGCGGTTCCATGACAACTTGGTGTCAGAGGATTGATCGTTAGAGGAGGGAGACTATCCCGCAAGAGATTGTTGGGTGTTCCACAACAATCGAAGGAGGAGGACAGAGGCGTAACGTGTGCGTGGAGAAAGAAGGATGAAGTCGGCTTTCTCTTGGGAAGGAAATGTTGTAATCGCTGAAACACATGAATGCAGGAGATGTTAGTTGACGTGCGTCGGTGGAAGAAGACCGAGAGCTCTGATACCAATTTATTATGGGTCAACTCGGAGGTTGTCTGAGGAGTGGTCGGAGGAGGAGATGGTGGTGGCGGAGATACCACGGAGCCTTGATCGTGGATGCTTAAGCAGGACATGCTCAAGAGAGAGAGCTTTCAAGATCTCTCTTTGGGGTTGAGGAAATAAACTTAACATTAATTGATAAAAGATCTCAAGCATACATGTGCCTTTATATAAGCTTACAAGAGGGCATGAATGTATTTATGATGCCTTGGACTAAATGTGGCATGAGGCGACATAACATCATAATATAATAATGGCACAATATGAGATAACCTATGCTAGACTCAATGTAAATAAAGACCTGACACTTAACAATACATAATAAGATGTCATAAGAAATGCATAATACGACTCAATCATAATGGGGTGTGACGCCCATAATAAAACCCTTGGATCATGCGATGGAAGAGGAATGAATTGTTAGTATCTTTTAGTTTTTCTCCTCTTCCTTGACTTTCCTCTTCCTCTCCCTCTCCTTAGGTTGAAATCGGTTCTCTTGTATCTCCACCTCACTAACCACATCCGACCACCTCTCAAACGAGATATCGACACATTACCTATTTATGATGTTATCAATAAGTACTCCCTTGTGTCCCCGTTGATGTCATTGGAGAGGTTGCCAAAGGTGGTGTGGGAGGCGGAGATCAAGAGAAACAAGCTCAATCTAAAGAGAGAAGAGGGAGAGGATAGTCTTGCTGAACCCTAATCCTAACTTAAAGAGGATGAGAAGAAAGAAACTAAGAAAGATTAAAAGACTAATTCATTCCTTTTCCCTCTCATGACCCACACGAACATAACATAAATATGTGACATTCATAACACCTTCGAATGAATAACGACATGACAATAAAACATACATAAAATTAAGGTATAACTAATAGTAAGGAATTCTCCGCCTATATATGTTTTGTGACAAACACAGAGAGATTGCTCACGCACAACATTTGCATTAAACGGAAAACAGTAATATGATACAACTCGGAAGACATGCTCACATCAAGCTCTCGGACAATGGAATCTCCAAAAGCCCCTCTCCAAAATGAGAGATCTAAAACCATTGAGATATAAAGATGCCCAACGCTACTCCTAAGGCCTCCTTATATGGGATTACAACCACATCAACTAAGGAAAACATAAATACAAGACAAACTTTATTAATTAATATTAAGTCATTACTAATATAATCAATTAATTAATCATAAATTAATCAATAAAATTTATAATTAATATTAAGCACTCATGGCCTTCCTAAAATTGCTCTCGCGGGCCTTCGAGAGTGTCCCAACTAGGGGTATCCATGAACCGAATCAAATCAAATAGCTCTTCAATTGAATCCAAATTTGCCATAAAATGAAAAGATTCGGATTCGTTCTGAAATCCTGGATTCGAATTTGGGTTTGAATTTGGATTCGGGTTTGGATTCAAATTCGCTTCAAATGATGATCAAATAGATTTTGATTAGACGACTAGGATCATCTTTATATATAATATAGATATTCTAATTATTCGTGAACCTTGCTGATGAAGATAATTAGAGTTGTCACTTAAAACCGAAAACCGAAAACCGAACCGCAAAGAACCAGACCGAACCGTTTGCAAATTATTCGGGTTCCGGTTTGAATTTTGGAACCCTGAACAACATTAGTCCAGGTGTGGTTCTTACATTTTATTATTCGGAACCGGAACCAGAACCGCAACATACAAGTCTTAGGCGGTTTCAAGATTTTTAGACTCGATCCGAACCGAACAAACGTAGAATCGAACCGCAACTCGTTTATTATTATTATTATTATATTGTTATTATTTTGTAATTTATCTATTATATTTATACTTACTATCACGAGTGAAGTTGGTTTAGTTTGAACCCAAACCGCAATCGCACTAAAGGGGGTCAATTTTGGACCGAACAAAACTTCACCACATAAAACCGTGTGATATAGTTTGACATTGATGCGGTTTGGGGTCAAGTTTTGCGGTGCACTTTTGATTTTTATACAGTTATATAATGTATTTTCAATTTTACTTACATATTTTTTTTGAAATATTTTATTTAAAAAATATAGAAGATATACAACTACTATTTATTAATAATCATGAAAAACAACTAATTGTAGCCGATTGTTACGGTTGAGCATGCCGACGAGACGTGTGCAAGCCAACTAGATGTCGTGGCAAGTCTACACGCGTAGGAAGGCGATGGATACTATCTCACCGATCGTGGAAAAGACTGTCGAGAAGTGCGCAACATAATTATTTTTATTTCGATGTTGTTTTAAGTTTTACTATTTGCAGCCCGCTTTTATTTCATTCCACCAAGTTTGATTTTAGTTTTAGGCTTCATTTGTTTCAGCGGTGGCGGATCGATCCCGCGGGTGGAAACGGAGTGTTCGAAATGGAGGGGGGAGGTGACTGCTCCAAACGGAGCTTTTTGGGGCGTTTCTCATGGTGGGCGGGTGGAAACGGAGCAAACGCCACCGGAGGTTCATTTGTTTTCCCGCCTTCCGGTGGCGTTTGCCCAAAACGGAGCTCCGAAAAGCCCAAACAAATAGAGCCTTAGTTGGAACCGATTGAAACCGGACCGAACCGCATGGAACCGGGCCGAACCGTCAGTGACCGGTTTGTTTTTGGTTTTTGTTGAACTGTAACCGGAACCCAACGAAGCACGGATACGTCAAAAATAGGGTTGTACCCATACCGGGTACGTTTCCGGTACAGATACGCGTACCGCACGCCCCGGTTCGCTATAATCGCGATTTTAGCTTATTAGGCTTCATTTGCTCCTGATCCCGTGCCGCTCCTGATCTCGTGCCGCTCCTGATCTCGTCCTGATCCTGATCCACGCTCACGATCCCTGCTGCCGACAACGATCCCTGTTGCCGATGATGATCCCTGCTGCCGACGACGATCCCTGCTGCCGACAACGATCCCTGCTGCCGACGACGATCCCTGCTGCCGACGACGATCCCTGCTGCCGACGACGATACCTGCTGCCGACGACGATCCCTGTAAGTTCTTCTCTAAGTTCTTCTCTAAGTTCTTCTTCTTCTTCTTCGAGGAATTGAACAAAAGGTTTGCCATTTATTTTTCATGGTGATGATTATGATCAATTTTGCTTCTGCACATGGTTGTAAATGTCCCCCCTTTTGTAACTGCCATTATCAAATCCTCCTTTATTCACTTTGTTTGATTGTTATATGGCCTGCAGATTATTTTGCACAAGTATTTTCTACAACTTGATTCAAGTTATTTTGGCATACTTCTTCTTCTTCAAGAAATTAATCATCACTGCTGCTTTAGTATTATTAAATGAATGTGTAATTGAATATGTTGGATATGTTAATGATTTCTTTTTTTAGTATTATTCATGTCTGTTACAGTGTTAGTTCATTCTTGTATTATAGTTCATTGTTATTCAGTAATTTGTGAATACTAAATAATGTTCATTACAATTTTTTCAATTTTTCCAATTTTTTCTTATTACAGTAATTATGTCTCAATCGCAATCTCCTATTAGTGTCACTGGTTCAACTTCTACATCAGCAACAAGTAGATTTATTTCTGATGATGCAAGTAGGGATGATAATGTGCCACTTTGAGATTATGTATCTCTTATCCATATTAGAGAAGTTGGTGGCGGAAACAGAAAATGAAAATGCAATTTTTGTGAGATAGATTTATGTTACGCCTCCGGAAGGCGCCCGCTTATTTGGGCGTCAATACACACGTCGACGCAAGAGGTCTGAAGGCAACAATGGGGTTAACCCAACCAGTTCAGCCCCCTCAACCTAAATGGCGGATTGGGGGGGGGGGGGGGTGAACCCACCCGGTTCATCCCCCATTGGGGCCGGCCGGCCCCCTTGGCCGGCCAGCCTTGGTCCGGGTATAAATATACCTGGACCCCCTCTTGAGGAGCTATGCAAGATTATTCAAGGTATTTCCCTTTTCTCTCCTCCTCAAACCCCAATTCTCTAGTTCCCTCCTTAGATCTCTCTTTCCCCCATTCTTCTTCCTAACATTTGGTATCAGAGGCTCTTTTCTACACCATGGTAACTACTCGAACGCAAGAGGAAGTCGACCGCTTGGAAAGCCTAGAGGAAAATCTCGTAGGGTTGACGGATTCGGTGGCCGCAATCGAGGAAAACGTGAAAACTTCCACCCAAAGGCTCGAAGAACGGATCGACACCCGAATGGAAGAGATCGTGACGTTATTGGCACAGAACTTGAAGGGGAAGGCTGTGATGGAGGAGGATCCGAGCGGATCTCCCGCTGCAGGAGTCGATCCGCACCGGATCGGCGTCAACGGAGGCCAGACGGGCTCGGTAAGTGGAGCGGGCATCACGCACGGGGCCGGATCGAGCACGGGAGGCGTCGTCCGGGTCGGAGCAGGCGGGGGTGGCCCTGGCGGGGTCGAATCAGGCACGGGAGGCAGTCCCGGGTTCGGATCGGGCGCTGGAGGCACCGGCAGGTTCGGATCGGACATTGGTGGGCTTGGCGGGCTCGGATCAAGCACGAGAGGCATCGGGGGGTTCGACGCGTCTGGAGGTGGCTCCGGCGGCATCGATGGGTTCGGCGCATCTGGAGGTGGCTCCGGCGGGATCGGATCGGCCGGATTTGGCTCCGGTGGGTACGGTGCAGGCGGCAGCGGCTCTGGTGGGTTCGACAGAGCGGGTTTCAGCCCCAATGGGGGTGGCTCCGGCGATTTGGGCGCTAGAGGGGGTGGATGGACGGTTCCTCCATATGGAAGAGGAGAGGGCTTGCTACCTCATCCGGCAAGAGAAGGCATGCAGTGGGGTGGTGCTCCAGCGGCGGGGCCGTTTCGTCGTGTCTTCCCGGGCATGCCTTTTGAACACGAAGAACCAAGGAGACCGCCGGGATTTGGACAGGAGGGGGGGCATGGACAGGTCGGTCAGCGGCCGTACATGCCGCTGAAGCTGACACACATGAATTTCCCTCGATATACTGGAGGGGACGCCTTGGAATGGCTATAGAAGGCGGAGTTGTTTTCAGCTATCAAGAGGTACCCGGGGTACAGTGGGTGCAACTGCCGTCCTTTCACTTGAAGGACGACACTTTTCAGTGGACGGAGTGGTTCCTGTGGGGACGGGATTATATGTCGTGGGCAGAGTATGTTGATGGGTTCACCGCTCGGTTCGGGCCCCTGGAGTTTGAGGACTTTGAGGCCCTCTTGCAAAAGTAACGTCAGAAGGGCACCGTGATGGAATACAGGACGAAGTTCGAAAAGTTGGCGAATATGGTGCACTGGGAGGAGAGGACACTCCTCAGTTGTTTTGTCTCTGGGTTGAAGGACCACTTAAAAGATGAGGTTCAGGCTTACATGCCCCGCAGCTTGAATCACGTCATCAGTCTGGCCCGCATTCAGGAAGAGCGGTTCAACAGACAACGGTCTCATACTACAGTGAGGCCCACTACTACACCGGCGACTGCCAGGAGGGACTCGTCGGTAGTCGGACGGCCTACGGTGACGCGACTGTTGTGGGGTCAGTTACAGGCAAGAAAGGAGAAGGTACTTTGTTTCAACTGTGATGAGAAATTCACGGCGGGCCATAAATGTCAGAAGGTACAAGTTTTTATGTTACATGACGATGTGGAGGATGAGCCGAGCCCAGAGGAGCAGCTCCCCGCCGAAGACTTTGATTTGACCAAGTTCGGGGTTTCCCTACATGCTATGGAAGGGTGTAGCCCTCCTCCACTCACTATGCGACTTGCGGGTAGGATCAAACAAGAGAAAGTGACTATTCTGGTGGAGTACGCACAATTTCATCCGTCCTGACGTGGCCCAGCGGGTTGGGCATGTGATTGATACGGGGGCTGCCTTTCAGGTTGTGGTGGCGGACGGCAGCAAGTTGCAGTGCGAAGGTGTGTTCAAAGGGGTGGCACTTGGGATGCAGGGATACACGGGATGCACTGATGTCTATCTTTTACCCATTCGGGGCACAGACGTAGTACTAGGAGTTCAGTGGCTGCAACAGCTGCGACGGGTCACTTTTGATTGGGATCGGATGACGATGGAATTCATGCAGCAGGGAAAGCAGTTCTGTTTGAAGGGACTCACATCTTCGCCAGTTAAGGAAGTATCTCTTTGGAGCATGCAACGACTCGGGGAGGCAGGAAGCTTGATGGCGGTACTTTTGGGGGTGAGGTCGGATGAGGCTGGGCCATCTGAGGTGCCCATACCAGGATCCACGCACACTCCCGTCGTCACGGTTTCAGGATCATCAGATTGTACTCAAGGCAGGGGCGGAGCCTACCAATATCAGGCCATATCGATACCCGCACATGCAGAAGGCTGAGATTGAGCGCATCGTTCGGGAGATGCTCGAGGCGGGAATCATCCGGCCCAGCACGAGCTCGTTCTCGGCCCCGATCATTCTGGTCAAGAAGAAGGATAGGTCGTGGCGATTTTGTGTGGACTACCGTGCACTGAACAGGGCCACCATGAAGGATAAGTTTTTGATTCCATTGATTGAAGAACTGTTGGACGAGCTCCACGGGGCGATACGGTTCACCAAGCTTGACCTTCGGTCAGGTTACTACCAGATTCTCATGCGGGAAGAAGACATCCACAAGACGGCCTTCAGGACTCACGATGGGCACTATGAGTTTTTGGTGATGGCCAATGGGTTGACCGGCGGGCCGTCCACCTTCTAGGCTAATATGAACGAGATCTTCCGTCCGCTCCTTCGCCACTTCGTGCTGATTTTTTTCGATGACAACCTCATATACAGTGCTAGTTGGGAAGAGCACTTACGCCACGTCGCACAGGTCTTCTCCCTGCTACGCAAGCATCAGCTCTATGTCAAGCGGTCGAAGTGTTCGTTCGGTCAGAAGGAGGAGTACTTGGGCCATTTAGTCTCGGCTGCAGGAGTTAAAGCCGACCCTCGGAAGATTGAGAGCATGGTTTCTTGGTCGCGGCCCCAGACTATACGGTCCTTGCGGGACTTCTTGGGTCTCACGGGCTATTACCGGCATTTTGTGCGGGACTATGGCAAGATTGCCAGGCCGCTGACCCAGTTACTGCAGAAGGACGCTTTTTCCTAGCAGGATGAGGCTGAGGCGGCTTTCCAGGCACTCTAACGGGCTGTGACGACTACGCCGGTCTTGCACTTCCGGATTTCACCAAGGAGTTCGTCGTCGAGACGGACGCATCGGGAGTGGGTCTGGGTGTTGTGTTGATGCAGGAAGGGCGGCTGATAGCCTTCTACAACAAGGCATTGGCTCCTCGTACATTGGGGTTGTCCGCTTATGAGAAGGAGATGTTGGTCGTTATTCACGTCGTGGCTCTGTGGAGACTTTATCTGCTGGGGCGACACTTCAAGATTCGGACGGACCATCAGAGTTTGAAGCACTTCTTGGAACAACGGATCTCCTCTCCTCCACAACAGAAGTGGGTCACCAAACTTCTGGGGTACGACTATGAGATTGTCTACCGCCAAGGTCGGGACAATCGAGTTGTTGATGCCTTATCCCTCTTACCGGAGGGCACACTCGCTCAGATTTCTACACCCCTGCTGGACTCCATGGATGAGATACAGGACGAGGTGGAGCGCGACTCGGAGCTCCGACCTATTGTGGACGCTCTCCGACGGGCATTGGAGACGGTTTCGGGTTATCATCTTTGGAATGACCGGTTGTACTTTCGGGACCGCGTGGTCATTCCTTCTTAGTCAGCATAGCGGACAGTTATGATGCACGAGTTCCATTCCTCGCCGACGGGTGGCCATGTCGGTCTCTCCCGCACCCTTCAGCGCGTGCGGGCAAACGTCTTCTGGAAGGGTATGCAGCGTGATATTCAGTTGTTTGTTCGACATTGTGACATATGTCAGCGCCAGAAGTATAAGACGACTTCCCCAGCCGGCTTGCTTACACCGTTGGAGATCCCTCATCAGGTCTGGGATACCGTTTCCATGAATTTCATTGATGGGTTGCCCAAGTCTCAGGGCAAATCCGTGATTTTGGTGGTCGTCGATAAATTATCCAAGTACGGGCAATTATCCAAGTACGGGCACTTCATCGCTCTGAGTCATCCGTACACTGGCTCATCAGTTGCAGCTACATTTGCCTGGGAGGTTGTTCGGTTGCATGGCATACCACGGGCGATCATTTCGGATCGCGATTCGACCTTTGTGGGAACATTTTGGCGAGAACTCTTCTGAGTACAGGGCACGTCACTACGGTTCAGCACAGCTCACCATCTGCAGACGGATGGCCAGACGGAGGTTCTTAATCAGGGGCTGGAGACTTGCGTTTCTTTGTCCTGGATGAGCCGCGTACTTGGGCAGGGTGGTTACATTGGGCCGAATATTGTTACAACACTTCCTACCACTCTACCAGTAAAATGACCCCGTTCGAGGTCGTATACGGTCGGCCACCACCTTCCTTGAGCAGCTATGAGCTGGGGATCACGGTGCTTCCCGCCGTGGACCGAGCCCTCTGAGATCGTGATCGTACTATTGCTACTTTACGAGAGAATCTATGGGCAGCACAAGATCGCATGAAGGCACAGGCAGACAAACATCGCACAGACCGCGAGTTTCAGGTGGATGATGAGGTCTTCCTCAAGCTCCGTCCCTACCGGCAATTGTCTGTCGCCCAGCGGTCGAATCACAAGTTGGCCCCCCGTTACTATGGGCCCTTTCGGATTGTTCGTCGGGTTGGCCCAGTTGCTTACACGTTGGCACTGCCTGAGGGGTCGCGGATACACCCGACCTTTCATGTTTCCCTGCTGAAGAAGAAGATTGGCGCCTCCATCCAGGCAAGCCCTCTTTTGTCTGAGGCTACCGCTGCGGGCGAACTACGACCGTTACCTAAGGAGGTCCTGTTGCTCAGGTGGAAGCATCGCGGGACCGAGAACCGTCCTGAAGTACTGGTTAAGTGGCAACATATGACTGCAGCGGACAACACTTGGGTGGATCTGATGGAGTTTCGCGAGCTGTACCCTGACTACCAACTTGGGGACAAGTTGGTTCTTGATGGGGCATGGAATGTTACGCCTCCGGACGGCGCCCGCTTATTTGGGCATCAATACACACGTCGACGCAAGAGGTCTGAAGGCAACAACGGGGCTGAACCAACCGGTTCAGCCCCCTCTACCTAAATGGCAAATTGGGGGGGGGGGGCTGAACCAACCCGGTTCAGCCCCCATTGGGGTCGGGCGGCACCCTTGGCCGGCCAGCCTTGGTCCGGGTATAAATATACCTGAACCCCCTCTTGAGGAGCTATGCAAGATTATTCAAGGTATTTCCCTTCTCTCCTCCTCAAACCCTAATTCTCTAGTTCCCTCCTTAGATCTCTCTTTCCCCCCTTCTTCTTCCTAACAATTTTATTGGCTCGTATTCTAGAGTAAAGAGTCACTTGCTGAAAATATCCGGGAATGGTATTAGGGTATGTCCAAAAGTAATTCAAGAGAATTTAGAAGAGCTTCAAAAAGTGGCTGCTATATCAGAAGAAAAATGCAAACCGGCTCCCAAGGTATTATCGTTTCATAATGCAAGTCAAGCTTCTCAATTAGTTGCGGAAATGAAAAAAAGAAGAGGGGGACCTATTGATATGGTTTTTCAAAATAAAGCTAGAGATAAGTTAAGGAGTCACAAAGCCAGGATGTTCTTTTCTGGTGGTTTGTCATTTCATCTAGCTAGAAATCCATATTATATTAGTTCATATAAATTTTCTGCTAAACACAATCTTGATGCATTTGTTCCTCCTAGATATAATGCTCTCAGAACAACACTTTTGCAGAAAGAAAAATAAAATATCACTAGAATGTTTCAGCCAATTAAAGATACTTGGCCCTTAAAGGGAATCAGCTTAGTCAATGATGGTTGGACAGATGCTCAAAGAAGACCTTTGATTAATTTTATGGCGGCCTCCGAGGATGGTCCTATTTTTTTAAAGGCAGATGATGTATCAGGTGAGTATAAGAATAAATATTATATTCCAAATTTGATGATTGAAGTTATTAATGAAGTTGGTGCTGAAAATGTTATACAAGTTATCACTGATAATACACCGGTGTGTAAGGCAGCAGGAGAAATTGTGGAGGCACGATTCCCACATATTTTTCTGGACACCTTGTGTTGTACACACTTTAAATTTAGCATTAAAAAATATTTGCGCAGCCAATAATACTAATCGTTGTGCAACAATTAAAGAACAATATGGATGGATAACTCAAGTGGCTAATGATGCTCAATCAATCAGGACTTTCATAATGAATCATCAATACATGTTGAACATGTATAACTCTTTTGTTCCACTGAAGTTACTTGCAGTTGCTGAAACACGATTTGCTTCCACTATAGTGATGTTGAAGAGGTTTAAACTTGTGAAGATGGGCTTTCTTAATATGGTTGGATGTCCCGAATGGACTATGTATAGAGCAGATGATGTTGAGAAAGCTCTAGAGGTTAAAAACATCATCTATAGTGACAAATGGTGGGATGATGTGGACAAGATCCTTGATATAACAAGGCTCATATATGATATGCATAGGGTTTGTGATAAAGACAAACCTAATCTTCATCTGGTATATGACATGTGAGATTCAATGATAGAAAATGTGAAGCTTGAAATGTATAAACACGAGAAGTTGACGGACTTGGAAGCTCATTGCTCTCTTTATGAGGCAATTTATGATGTCTCCGTTGATCGATGGACCAAGAGTTGCACACCACTAAATTGCATGGCTCATTCTCTTAATCCAAGGTAATTTTTTTTCTTATTTGATATTAAACATTCACTATGATTTATTTATTTACTATATATTTTTATTTATGCGTATTATAGTCGAGAATGACTTGAAGGAGGGCCAAATAGAGTTGCTCTAAATACGGATGAGGAGATTTCTTTGGAGAGGAATACATGCTTAAGAAGATATTTTCCTGATGTGGTGGAGAGGAATATAGTAATCAATGAGTTCTCTAGATTCACGGGATTTGGTCAAGCTTTTAGTGAGCCAGATAGTTTGGAGAGTAGAGCTTCATTATTGCCCAAGGATTGGTGGAGTTACTATGGAACTTCGGCAACTAAATTACAAAAAATTGTTATGAAGTTGTTAGGTCAACCTTCTTCATCGTCCTACTACGAGAGAAATTGGAGCACATACTCATTCATTCACACATTGAGAAGAAACAAAATTTTACCACAACGAGCTGATGATTTGGTGTACGTGCATAGTAATCTACGTTTATTATCCAGGAGAAACGAAATCTACAGTCAAGGAAGGAGTAGAATGTGGGATATAGGAGTAGATGCATGGGCAAATCTTTTTGATGGAGTTGGCATGCTTACGGTTGCCAACTTGTGTTTAGATGAGCCAGAAATTGAAGATGTCATAGTCTCCAACAATATGGAGGAATATGAAGAAAATGAGTGATGAACATCGTTTTATTTGAAATAATTATGAATAGCTTATGTCTAAGTACTTCATGTTATATTCCATTAGTTATGGGCTTGTACTTCAATTGATTATTTATGATTCATGTTTTATTGTTTTGAGAAATTATAATTGTATTTGTGATATATGCATATATATTTATTAAATTTAATACAACGTATCCCGCCGTACTTGTATCTTTGATTTTAAAATTGTCGTACCGCCGTACCGGATACGTATCGTACTATGTACTCGTACTCGTATCGGTGCTTCCTAGCCGGAACCGTTGACACGACGGTTCTAAAAATTAAGCTGGAACCGGAACCAGAACCGGAACCGGTCAAACTAAATAAGGTTTTGGTTGTAATTTGAAGAACTGTTACCTTAGTTGTTCGGCTCATGGTTTTAGTAGAACCGGAACCGTGACAGCTCTAGAGATAATATAACTCAGATTCGGATTCAAATACCACTCGAATATGAATATGGATTCGAATTTAAAAAATACGAATTTTAATAGAATCTTCACAAATAGATTCCTAAATTATTAATGAACTATTTGGTTTGTGAACAACCCTAGTCACGGCTCTTCCAGAGTGTCGTCGATTATATGCCTGACACTTTGCATTCTCTTGATCTTCGTTCGGTTGAATTCATAACAATATCCGTCCTTGAAAATCGACTATCTTAAATTCGAGCTCCCGAGAAAAATATGCAAAGCATCATACTTTGGTTTGATGGACGAGAAGTTGTAGGACGCGTGCAACGTTGGTGATGTTCAACTGCATTTCGGGATCCTTAAGAATTATAATGACACGGAGGTAAAAATCATTGCGGCAAACAAAGTGGAATTGAAAGCGGTAGAATGAATTTGCAAGCGGTAGTCTAAATAAGTGAGTTTGTTGTTGTTGGAAAAGCCCATGTAAAGCTCATGTAATTAGGCCCATTTATTTGTTTTTTCTCTTCTTTCCTCTTTAGTCTCACATCTTGTATAGGACTCTCTTCTCTCTTTCTCCCTCTTATAAATGTCTATTCATACATTGTATTTCATTAATGAGAAAGTATATAAGAGGTTGAGTTTTTCTCTACATTGTATCAGAGCGAAACGGTCCGGCCTCTCGGTTTTAAACCGCCTGTCCTTCCAGCTTACCGCGCGGCCTCCTCTCCTGCCTGAGTCGTGGACTCGTGCGGCCTGCTTCTTTCTAGTTGCACGGTCTTCGTCAACACGGGTTCCCGCGCGGTCTAGGCCTCTCTTCCCGCTTCCTCTGCTCCTCTCTCGTGGCTTCCACCTTTCCTCCTCCTCTTCCTCCCTTTATAATCTTTCTCATCGGTGGGGACCACCCCTTCTTTTTCACTAGCTCTCGCGGCCTCCCTTTCTATCCGCGCGTCTCCCTCTCGCTTCCCGCCTCAGCTCTATCCGACTTCAGTCTTTCAGCTTCTAGCGACCTGTCTACAGTCGCCGCGACCTATCCCTAGTCGCCGCGACTTAGCTTTGTCACCTCGGTCACTCTTACTTTCTCGCTGCGGTCTTCCTCTCGCTATTCTGTTCTTTGCTCGCCGCGGCTTGCCTTAGTTGCAGCGGCCTCTCTTTACGCCGCGATCTCTCTTCACGTTGCGTCTTACTTCTCTTCTCGCAGCGGCCTCTCTTATCGCCGCGACTTGTCTTAGTCGCAGCGGCCTCTCTTCCCGCCGCTCTCTGCTCGCGGCGAACTTCCTCTCGCTGGGTTTTACTTCTCTTCTCGCTCGCAGCTTCTCCTCTTCACGGCATGATCCGCATCTAGGTCGTGACATCTCTGTGTCGCTGGTGTCCTCACCCTGACCGTGCGGCTTCCTGCTTAGTCGTTGTGCCCTGTCTTGCCGCCAGCGGTTTCTTCTTTCCGCTGCGGGCTCCGCCTTCTGGTCGTGACATTCTCCTTGTTGTCGGTGCTATCACTGTGACCGTGCGATTACTCCAGCAGTCCGCACCGCATTCAAGTCGCGGCGACCTCTCTGCCTTGCCGCTGGTGGTCTGCCCCCAGGCCGTTCGGACTCCAGTCTGGTTGTGTTCCTTATGTTGTCTGCCGGTCTTGCCTCCTGCTCATCTCAATCATGGCGGCCTCTCCAAAATCAACCGGCCAGACTGCGCCTTCCTCTGCAGACCGCCCGGTCTCTGCTCCTGAACTCCGTGATGAATTGTGTATTACTACCATTTCACTAACCGGGAAGAAGAACTTCGTGGAATGGGTCCATTCTGTTCGCCGAGTACTACAATCCAATGGTTTTCTCCATCATTTGACCCAAGCTCATCCTGCTCCTACAGATGATTGGTTGCGCAACGATGGTCGGGTTCAGACCTAGTTCCTCAACTCCCTTGATACTGAACCCTACCGCATGGCCATGTATCATGACACGGCCAAAGCAATGTGGGATGAGCTCCAATCGCTGTACTCTGGGAAAGATAGTCTCCAGCATCTCTACGACATTATTACTGATCTCCAGTCTCTTGATGTTGGTGGGGCCACCGACCTCACCTCATTTGTTGCTCGGACCAAGACTCTTGTTGAGGCATGGATCCAACATCAACCCCCGACGGTGGACCTTGCTACACAACGTGCTCAGAAAGAAGCCGTCGGCGTGGCCATGATGATGGCTCGTGTTCCACCCCACTTTCACAGCATTCGGGCCCAGGTCCTCTCCTCGGTTGCTACCCCCTCACTATCAGATGTGTGTTCTATGCTGCTCAAGGTCTCCCCGCCTCCCGATCATTCTGCTCCACCGTCCCCGGCTCTCCTGCAGCAGACTTCTGCTCCCCTGCTGTTTTCCCCCCTCCTACTCGCGGGGGGCGTACTGGCTCTCGTGGCCGCGGACGGGGTGGTCGGCCTCGCCCAAAGTGTTCCTTCTGCGGAAAGGACGGTCATCTCGAGGCCACATGCTATAGCAAGCATGTGCTTCCACCTCGTCCATAGACTATTGTTATTGCTACCGACACCTCTGCTCGTACTGACCTTGAAGAGGTTCGCCTTCAGCTCCAACAGCTTCAGGGTCTGCTTAGTCGCCTGCCTGCCTCTGTTGCCTTTGCTGCCTTCATCTCCCAAGAAGGTATCACTTGTCTCTCCACCAGTCCGCGCTGGATAGTGGACTCGGGTGTCACTCATCACATCACCTCCATGCGGCCACATCAATACCTGACTTCTCCTCATCCTAAATGCATCACCGTGGCCAATGGGGATACTGTTCCTGTCTCTGGATCGGCTGACATCCCTCTCACTTCTTCTCTCTCTCTACGCTCGGCTCTTCATGTTCCGGGCTCCCCGTTCAATTTACTTTCTGTTGGTCTCTTGACTAATGATTTGAACTGCTCTGTAACCTTTACCTCTTCTTCTTTTCTGATACAGGATCACAGGACGCGGACTATCATTGGTAAGGGACGCGTGCAGAACGAGCTCTACCTCCTTGATGACTCTCCCGCTATCCTTTCTTCAGTCTCCTCCGTCGATTGGCATCGGCGTCTTGGCCATGCCCCTTTACCAGTCCTTCAGAAGGCTCTACTTGTTGTATCTTTACCTTCTTTTCATTGTGAATCATGTGTGTTAGGCAAGCAGCCTCGTTCATCTTTTTTATCTAAATGTATTCGGAGCATTGCTCCCTTTATTTTGATACACTCTGATATTTGGGGTCCATACAAAGTTAATAGCATTTCTGGTTATCGCTATTTTCTGACGTTTATTGATGACTATTTGGGAATGACATGGCTATATCTACTTCGTGATCGCTCTGAGCTTTCTCGTGTTTTTCGGGCATTCTCTCTTGAGACCCAAACACAATTCTCCACTAACATCAAAACTCTTAGCACGGACAATGCTCGTGAATACACTAGCCCCGAATTTGCAACTCTTTGCTCTGACTTTGGGGTTATTCACCAAACTTTATGTGTCTATACCCCCCAACAAAACGGAGTCGCGGAGCGAAAGAATCGTCACCTTCTCGATGTCGCCCGCTCCATCATGCTCCAAATGCACGTTCCCAAAAATTATTGGAACTTTGCTCTTTCGACGGCTTGCTATCAGATTAACCGTCTTTCTTCCCCTATCCTCCACAATGTCACTCCATTCAGCCTCATGTTCCCATCAACTCCGGCATTCTCTTTCACACCCCGCATCTTTGGGTGCACTTGTTACGTTCACAATCTTGGTCCAACTTTGGACAAATTGGACCCCCGGGCTGCCAAACACGTCTTTGTCGGTTACTCGCGTACACAAAAAGGCTACGTCTGCTACTCATCGGGTACCCGAAAGGTGACAGTGTCTGCTGATGTTACCTTTCGAGAGGATCTCCCTTTCTTCACTGCTTCAGCTCCAACATCTCCACCACCAACTGTCTTACATCCAGTTATTCCCGTTACCACTCCACCACCAAGACCTACAGCCCAGGACCCTCCTGTTGTCAAACCTCCTGTTATTCGGGTTTACACTCGTCGTCATCCTGCCTCTGGTGTCCCACTGCAGTTTGACTCGCCCTCTGATGCTCCGCGTCCCGATGATCCAGCACCAGAATCTACAGCTCATCTCATGGCGAATTATGTATCCTTACATCGCTTTTCTCCACAACTTCGGACTTTTGTCACTTCATTATCCTCGATTTCGTTACCTAACTCTGTGCAGGAGGCTCTCCAACATCCTGGCTGGCGGGAGGCTATGAAAGCAGAGATGGCGGCTCTCTGGGCTAACCAGACCTGGACATTGGTACCATTACCTACCGGTCAGACGCTTGTTGGGTGTAAATTGGTCTTTGTGATCAAGCATGCTCCTGATGGAACGATTGACCGTCTAAAGGTCCGTCTGGTGGCTCGTGGCTTCACCCAGCAGCAAGGCCTCGATTATGAGGAGACGTTCTCGCCAATGGCCAAGCTGAACACCGTTCGGGTTCTTCTCTCGGTAGTTGTGCTGCTGTGCATCGACAATGGTCATTACACCAACTGGACATCAAAAATGCCTTCCTCAACGGAGACCTCCAGTAAACGATTTTCATGCAGCAACCGCGCGGGTTTGAGACCACGGGGGAGTCCCGAGTTTGTCATCTCAAGAAGTCCGTCTATGGTCACAAACAATCCCCTCGGGCATGGTTTGACAAGTTCAGTAAGGCCGTCCGGCAAGTCGGCTTCACTCGGAGTTCAGCTGACTTCTCACTATTCACACGTCATCAGGCAACCGGAACCGTTCTTCTGTTGGTGTATGTTGATGATATCTTGATCACTGGAGACGATTCGAAGGGCATCCAAGCAGTTAAACAGCACCTCAGCTCCGTCTTTCAAACCAAGGATCAGGCAACCGGAACCGTTCTTCTGTTGGTGTATGTTGATGATATATTGAGGTCGCAAGACGACCAGATGGACTCGTCATCTCTCAAAGGAAATACTGACTGGATCTCCTTCAGGATGCTGGTTACTCGGGATGCAAACCTACTACTCCGATGGACGCGAATCATAAGTTGTGTGCACATTCTTCTGATACAGACCTTCCTCTTGAAAATCCGGAATATTATCGACGACTGGTTGGAAAGTTGATCTATTTAACGGTCACAAGACCAGATATTTCCATCGTCGTTGTGGTGGTCAGCAGATTTATGCATGCTCTGCGAACATCTCACATTCAAGCTGTTGAACGTATTCTTAGATATCTTAAAACAGCCCCGGGTCAAGGTTTGGTATACAAAACCTCATTCTCTACTCCAACATTGGTTGTGTACTCTGATGCTGACTATGTCGGTTTCTTGGATGATTGTCGGTCAACCAGCGGTTTTTGTACCTATTTTGGAGGACATCTCGTTGCCTGGAGGAGTAAGAAACAAGCAGTGGTTGCTCGATCATCAGCTGAAGCAAAATACCGATCAATGGTGTATGTTGTCTCTGAGATTACCTGGCTTGAAAGTCTCCTGGCCGATCTAGGGGTAAAACTTCCATCACCTGCCATCATGTTTTGTGATAGCCAAGCGGCTATACACATTGCGAAGAATCCAGTTTTTCATGAAAGAATGAAACATATGAATTAGACTGTCACTTTATCCGGGAGAAAGTCCAAATGAAGAAGATAGAATTAAAGCATGTTCCTGGTACTGAACAAGTGGCTGATATCCTCACAAAGGCTCTACCTTGCACCATATTCTACCAGTGTCTGTCCAAGCTTGGTGCATACGACTTGTACACTCCAGCTTGGGGGGGAGTGTTGGAAAAGCCCATGTAATTGGGCTCATTTATTTGTTTTTCTCTTCTCTCCTCTTTAGTTCAACATCTTGTATAGGACTCTCTTCTCTCTTTCTCCCTCCTATAAATGTTTATTCATACATTGTATTTCATTATTGAGAAAGTATATACAAGGTTGAGTTTTTCTCTACAGTTGTATTTAATAAAATTGAGGTGATATGGGTGAAATGTAGGTTGGGTGGATTAATGTGGGGAAGAAGGTATTTGTTTAGGAAAATGTGGGGTGTTGCCGTTAATGTGGGGACCAAAGTTGGTGTGGATGGAGTGGAGTGGGGAGGCATGCCCGGAGGTAAGTGGGGTCCAACGGAAAGGGAATGTTGTAGTGTGGAGCTCGAGAAAAAGGGGTTGTGGAGGTGGTGAGGTGGGGAGTAGGGTAAATAATTTTTTGGATTTTGGGAAGCAAGAGAGCATGACAAGTGGTTGGGCGAGATTTGGGTGGTTGTGGGTGTAATTAATTGACTGTGTAAGTAGGTGGTGGAGGAATTTGGAGAAAAACAAAAGTTTTCTGCCAGTGTGGGGCCCAAGAGAAGAAGAAAAAAAGATAGCAATTGATGGAGGATAGGACAACATTACAGACATACAGCTTTAGGTATAACACAAGTGACAAATTGGCAACAAATTCGAAATTCATCGCAATACTTTCAAACCGAGTACAACAAGGCCAGGAAGCTCGCACGCGTCTGATGGGGAAGACACACAGTAAGGGGGTTAAAAACATCAAGGTTGGGGTTGTGCGAGTCTCGTACCCGAGATGTCGACGCAAACACCGGAGGGGAGACGGGGATTGGAGAATTGATGTCGATGCCTAGGTCAACAGTGGGAAAGAAGGAGCATTCATGAGCTTTGTGGAAGTCGGTTGTATTGGGAACACTGTTGTGGATATAGTCCGACATGGCCGATATATCGGCCGACATAAAGGTTTCATGGACAAAACCGGGAGATTGGAGCATTCATGAGCTTTGTGGAAGTCGGTTGTATTGGGAACACTGTTGTGGATATAGTCCGACATGGCCGATATATCGGCCGACATAAAGGTTTCATGGACAAAACGACACGTTTCCGATTTTTTTTGCAAAATATTCTTTTGGAATATATCATCTGATATGTCTGTTATTAACTAATATATTTGCCGATATATCGGTCGTTATATCCTAACATTTTATCGACAAATTTTTTAAATTTATTTTAATTAGTGTCTATGGTATAATAGATAATAGATAAAAATTATTTCATTGTTTAGGTTGTTTTTTTATTTTCCTCTAGCTTTCTTCCTTATTCAAGTCCGTCATCGACTTTAATTATGCATGATCTTTGAATTATGGACTAAATGTTCCTTATCTTTCATTATCATTGACAACTTCTCAATATTTTGCTTGCTCTTGTTTTATTTCACGTGTTATGCCGTTATTACTAGTGCAACACAAAATGATTATATTAGTTTCATAAATTTAGGAGTTCAATAAATATCAAATAATCAATATATTAATATATATATATATAAATTAAAAGAAGGATTAAATTTATAAATGATTACTCATATAAATAATTAAATATTAAAACCCGATATATGAAATATCCCCGATATATCCCCCGACATATTAAAACCGACATGAAAAACCTAAACCGACATGTCCCCGATATCCGACATCTACAACCTTGATTGGGAACCAGAGAGTGGGAGAGGGGAACTTGTGGTTATTTCGGGAGATATAGTGATAGGTGTTGAGCTAGCCAGAGTTGATGGGAAGTGAGGAGAAGGATCCAAGGTGGTGTTGGCTAATGCTTGGTGATGCTTGGTGCTGGGAAAGGGAGGTGGAGGAGAGGCTAACATTTGTTGGGGAATGAGGACAATCTAACACAGAAGTGAGAATGGATTCTGATATGTAGGTGCAGAACTTAGATGAGTACTGAATTGGGCTCGTCAAGGTGGTCGAACTGCGCATTAATACTACTGAAATTGTTCTGGACTTGCTGGACGAGGTGAGCCTTGCCGATCAATGTGTAGGTTCCCAACAATTGTCATGACAGCGGCCGAAGAGGGGCAGATCGGACCATTGCTACCAATGAAGAATTAGCTAGGGGCCCGAAGACTTGAATGGATATTGCTCACAAGAACGACATTTGTATTGAACGAGAAACAACAACAGGATATAACTCGGAAAACACGCTCCTTTGAAGCTCTCAAAAATCTCCTCTCTAACATGAGAGACATGATAGTAAAGGGATCCAAAGGTACCCAACACTACTCCCAAGACCTCCTTATATGGGATGCGGGTCCCATCTACTAAGACAAACAATAAATACATGACCAACTTTAATGAATTAATTACTAATATAATTAATTAATTAAAACAAGATTAATTGGGGCAGCCCAGTGCACAAGGCTTCCCCGCACAACAAGGGTCTAGGGAAGGGTCCCACCACAAGGGTGAAATCTAGGCAAACCTTACTCTGCATTTTTGCAAGAGGAATTACATAAGCACTAATGGCACTTCTCAAAATTGCTCTCGCAACCCTTCAAGAGTATCACAACTCTTCGTGAGTGGAGTCGAGTATAGACCCAACGCTATGCTCTTCTCTTTCTTTTCGCTCAGCAGTATTTGTAACATAACAAAGTAGCAATGTAAAGATTTTACTCCCGTCTTCCATGAACATACAAAACCCATTGAAGTGAATTGTTTTTATTAAGTAGAAGATGATGGATGAGACTACTGTGATTGGTTATGTGATACAGAAATCAACTAACATATTTTTGTTGGAGTCTGCGAACTAGGAATCAATCAAAGGACTAATATCTCTGTCAATGTAATGTGATCATATGATGTCACATTTAAAGAATGTACCAGAATAGGAAGAACGATCAAACTGGATTAAAATTTAAATTTAAGTCAGACTCCAATTTAACCCAATTTCTAAAATATATGAATGATTAATAATTAATATTGGATAAAATAATTTTGATATTATTAATTAAAGTTTTGTACTGAAATGGTAAATTTGATTTTGAACGGCAGAGTCTGAAAACAAAAACTCCTCATTTAGAGTTTTCAAAACTCTCTATATACATATAAATTGTGGCGGGCTGCTATTTTGTGAGTGACATTTGGGGAAAATTTTTTTAACAAACTAGAGAGAATATGAGAAATACAGAAAAGAAACTTTGAGAGGGATGAAACTAGCACTTAGTAAAAAAGATGAGTGATCTTCCTCCTTCCATGAAACCATTGGACGGATTGCGTCGGAGCTATGGACATTTTTGTGAATATTGATAGAGACAAATATTTTTCCACCTTTGGTCTTTGAAAAAACCTCAGAAAACGAAACTGATTTCATTGTATCGTAGCAGGTATCATATGAATTTCCTGATTAGGTCTTTTCACATTTTCCCACAATAGTATATGTTGGGTCCATTGCCCACAATGTTCCCTAGATTGGATTTGAAGAGGCATCTCAATCAACACTAAGAGCATAGTTGCATTTGCTGTTGTTTAAGCTCATCTTGTGCAGGATGTTCCATGAAACAAGTCTAGACAGATTGTCTAAGTGATGTGACAGGTGGTCATAAGGCAGAAAGGTAGACACCAAGAGAAGATGCTGGAAAGGCAGGAATTTGCCTAAGTACACAGGCGTTGAGTGAGGTAAGCTCACTCAACGCCAGAAGTCAAGGAGCAGTTGACATTGCAGCTAGGTCCACGGGCGTTGAGTGAAACAAGCTCACTCAACGCCAGAAATAAGAAAAAATGTTGGTGAGCCAGAAATATGGCTAAGTAGTTTGGCGTTGAGTGATGAAGACACACTCAACGCCATACAACAAAAAGGCTGTAAGTTGAACTTAGACGAACTTAGTTCAAAATTCGTCGAACTAAGTTCAGAGTTCGTCGAGCTGAGCTCATCATTCGTCGAGCTAAAATCAGAGTTTGAGATTCTGAGTTCGTCGAGCTCAGTTCAGAATTCGTCGAACTGAGTTCAGAGTTCGTCGAGCTCAGTTCACCATTCGTCGAACTCCGTTCAGAGTAAGGCAGGCTGAGTCAGTCAATGCCTAAAGTTAAGAGGAAGATTTTGTCTAAGACATAACCGCTGAGACAAGTGTTAGTCTAAGCATAACAGCTGAGACAAGTGTTAGTCTCAGCATAACAGCTGAGACAAGTGTTAGTCTCAGCATAACCGCTGAGACAAGTGTTAGTCTCAGCAGAGAACAAGAAACCGCTGAGACAAGTATTTGTCTCAGCAGAGAACAAGAAAGCGCTGAGACAGTTAAGCCAGTGTTTTTAAACAGAGAAAATATGGTTAAGGCAAAAAGCGTTGAGTGAGGCATGTTCACTCAACGCTCTCAACGCCTAAGATACTGCAGAGGCAGAAATATGGCTAAGGCAAAAGGCGTTGAGTGAGGCATGCTCACTCAACGCTCTCAACGCCTAAGATACTGCAGAGGCAAAATATGGCTAAGGCAAAAAGCGTTGAGTGAGTCATGCTCACTCAACGCTCTCAACACCTAAGATGGTGCAGAGGCAGAAAATTGGCTAAGGTAAAAAACGTTGAGTGAGTCATGCTCACTCAACGCTCTCAACGCCAGAGAAGCAGGAAGACAAGTCAACAAGTCAACATATTTCAAATTAGTAACGGGATGACAATAGTACGCGACAAATGTTGTCGCAGACCTACTGTACGATAGTTGACGTTAAAGAAAAGTTGTTGTTGGACATTAAATGTGTGGGGCCCACTACTTAAGGTTGTTGTTGGCCATTAAATGTGTGGGGCTCACTGCTCAAGAGATGTTGGGTCAAAATCAATAAAAGGAAATAGGCGTACTGAGGAAGACAGTCTTTGGGAAAAAGCAATCAGGCAGTTCTTCTCCACCATTGTTGTGGAGCAAAAGAACAGGAAGCTCAAGTCAGCAAGACGAAGAGCAAGTTAGTTGTTGATATCAACATCGTCAACAGCAAGATAGCTGGTGTGATCTTCATCTGCACCAGCAAGCAAGTCCAGAATATTTCTCTGAGGAAAGAGGAAGCAGCCAAGGGCCGACCCTTGCGGCAAGTTCTTCACAGTTCTAGCTGTACAATCATCCTGAAGATTTTATTTTGGAAGCTGTGAAGAGAAGAAGCTTGAAGAAGCAGAGATCTGAGAGAAGACTCAGTGGGCTTTTTCTCAGGATTCAAAGTCAGAGATGAATCACCTCAGCCCAGGAAAGGAAGAAAAGGCAGAGCTATCTTAGTCTGCAAAGCTAGAGCTGAGATTTTCTCAGCTCAAGTAGCAGCAATTAGCTGCAGTAACTTCACTGACAAGCAGGAAAAATCTCTGGTGCTGTGAAGTAGTATTTAGGGCTGAGCTTCAGGCTCAGTTCAGAAAGAGGCAGAACATTGCTCTGCAAGTCACTTCCAGCTCAAGTAAATACTTGTTGTTGTGGAAGTAGTTAGGACTAAGTACTTTTTAGTTCAGTGAAGGTAGACTCAAGAAATAAATTTTTGTAGTCATTGTTGGGATGAGTCTATCTCAGTCAAGAAGCTTGACACAGAGAAACATCTCTTGTGTCAAGAATATCCACCAACTCACCTTCATCCTGTAGGATTCAAGTGTGGATCTGAGTTGTAGGGCTTATTTGTTTGAGGTAGGAGAGTGCTGCTCTCTAAGTGTAGGGTCTTTATGCCTGAGGTAGGTGACAAGTTTGTCACTGAGCTGTAGGTGCTTGGAGGGGCACTGAGGTAGGTACCTAGAAGGGTACTGAGTTGTAGGAGTATTGCAGCACTCTGAGAGTTAGGCCTTGTGCCTGAAGTTGTAGGGCTGAAAAGCCTGAACTGTAAGCCTTAGAGATAAGGTTGAGGTAGGTGACTTGAGGGTCACTGAGTGTAGGATCACTGCAAAGCTCTGAGGTAGGATCCTTTGTGGATCTGAGGTAGCGCTGTCCTCCCAGCCTGAGTGTAGGGCTTAACAGTCTGAGGTAGGTGGTCTGTTGACCACTGAGTTGTAGACCCTTGTGGCTGAGAAGTAAATCTTGGTGGAGACTTAGAGATACTGCGGGATCTGAGGTGTAAGCTATTTGGAGCAAGTTTTGGAGAAGTGACATAGTCCAACAAGATAGTTGGATAGGTAAGAGGGAAAGTGGATGTACCCATCTGGGGAACCACTATAAATCACTGTGTGTTTTTCTGTGTTGTTTTCTTTGTGCAGGTTGTGTACATTTTGAAAGCATAAAACAACTAAACGCTAAAGCTCTTAAAGAAGAAACATAAAAGAACTGAAAAAGAGACCAATAACTTATTCACCCCCCCTAGATGATTTAGTTATCCTTGAATTAAAGACTTTTAGTATCAACCTATACCTAGGACTAAATAGCATACAAGAAAGCCAAAATGACCAAACGAGGGAGCTTAACGACACAACAAAAAGTTAAAAAAAACCTGAAAAGTTTAATGCTCGAGTTCTTTAAATATGATCATTACCAGTGTCCTGTGTTGAATATAAGGATATCATGGACGAGGGGTGCTTCTGCCCATGTCTGCTCAGGTAAATCGACATCCACTCTATAGCCACTCTTGAACCCAAGGGACTCTAAGGTGCCTCCATTGGAGTTGGCTGACCAACTAAATAAAACGAATGTCAAGACTTCATTGCAAATTGAAAATGACTATACACATTAGCATAACATAAGTATGGCATTAAGGGAACACAAAAAATCAGGATGCATTGCAGTAATACATAACTTCATCAAATTTAACTAGTTCGGCTTCAAGGTCATATCCAAAACTCCAAACAACAAAATTGAAACACAAAATAGTTCTGTGAAGGTGCTAGTAATTTTCCAACGGGCAGCTGGGAAACTTCTGGACAAGTGTTGCGCTATTATATGTGTCCCCAACTTCCTTTTATATGCACATTAATAAATCTGGATTAAAGTATCATGATCAGGTACCTCTGAAAAACTTTTTAAGTAACTCAAACACTTGTCAAATGTGAACAAATTAGTAAAAATATTTGTAGCAGCCCTATTTATTAATCTCTGTAAACTTTGATTTCTTTGCTAGTTCAATGCATAACACTTTATAGCTATCATAAGCATTTGGAAGCATCCTTGTATGTACTCTTTATTTTCTAAGAATTTTTGTGCCAGCATACTCCAGCTATGCTAGGCAGACCTGCAAGCGGTGCAGTTTGGGCCCAAACCACAACCGCAAAGACGGGTCAGTTTTGGACCGAACAAAATCACAGCACACCAAAACCGTGCGGGGCGGTTTGGTATTGGTGAGGTTTGGAGTCAATTATTCAGTGCAGATTCGGTTTTATACAATTATATATGAATTTACAATTTTACTCTTATGCTTTTCTAAAACTTTTGGTGCTAAAAAATATAGAGGAAATATAAATAGTATTAGGTAATAAACATGAAAAACTAATTTCATTGTAACATATATATTATTCAAAGCAAAATAGCTAGAACAGACTAACATAGACATCATGTCCTCAAAATAGGCTAGTAGAGGAAGTGCGGAATAAAATCAAAATAGATCTACATTTTGTATAAGATACTACATGGACAACCAAATATTTAAGCACTAATTGGAAGTAAATTTTTTTAAAAAAAGATGATATTTGTATTTGTGGTGCGGTGTGACTTCTTTGGTTTTTCATAGGTAAAACGAACTGCACTAAAGTACAAAAATGGTGGTTTCTAGTCCGAGTACAAAAATGCAATAAAGTACTTAGAGAGGACACAAAAATACCTAGAGAAGACACAATAAAGTACAAAAATGCAAGTTTTCTGAAATATAATAGTAATTACCTAGAGAGGGCACAATTCTGCAGATACAATCATCTTGTAGAAGTAGAGAAACCTCCAACCTTGTATATACTACTTGAATGAATAATTACAAGTATGAATACATTTATATAGGAAGAGAGTAAGGAGAGAAGATCTCAATCCAAGATGTGGGACTAAAAATAAGAAATAAATGGGCCTTATAAATGGGCCTTTACACGGTCTTTTCTAACACTCCTCGTAATCAAGGTCGTGTTGCTGAGTAAAACCCCGGGCCACGAGGCGGGCCTTCAGACGCTCAACAGACCCATCCGCGGTATGTTTGACAACAAAGACCCACTTGCAGCTGACACAGTGTTGGCCAGCAGGAAGGGACACGAGATCCCAAGTCTGATTAGCCCAAAGAGCCCTCATTTCATCCTCCATGGCCGCCCGCCAGCCGGGGTGGCGAAGCGCCTCCTGCACAGTGTTAGGAATAGAAATCGAGGAAAGAGAAGAGGCAAAGGCGTAGAGAGGGGGAGCGAGCCGGTGGAGAGAGACGTAGTTGGCGAGGGGATGAGCCGTAGAAGCTGGAGCAGAATCCGCCGATACCGGAGTGTCACTGGGAGCAGGGAGCTGGGGCAGGGAACCGTCCTTGGAGTCGCGACGAGTATAGACACGAATAACGGGCGGAGGAACTTTGGGAGCAGGAAGAGAGGAGGAGGGTAGAAAGGAAGGTGCCGTGGGAACCGCAGGGCGAGGCAGAGCAGGAGAGGAACTCGGGGAGGAGGAAGGTGAGTGAAAGGGCTGGTCTTCGCAGAAGGTGACATCCGCGGAGACAACCGTCCGGCCAGTGGAAGGGGAGTAGCAAACATACCCCTTTTGAGTACGCGAGTAGCCCACAAACATATATTTGGCCGCACGAGGAGCGAGTTTGTCTAATGGAGGGCCAAGAAGATGAACATAACAGACGCACCCAAAGACTCGTGGAGGTAGAGAGGTGGGTTTGGTAGTAGGATAGAGGAGGTCGAGAGGAACGGCAAAATCAAGAACAAAAGAAGGGAGCCGATTAATGAGATGACAGGCTGTGGAGACGGCGAAATTCCAATATTCGATTGGAACCTGCATTTGAAACATGAGGGAGCGAGCAACATCGAGTAAATGACGATTCTTGCGTTCGGCCACCCCATTTTGTTGAGGGGTATAGGCACACGAAGTTTGATGGATAATGCCAAACTCGGTGCAGATGGAGGAGAAGGCGCGCCCTGTATATTCGCGAGCATTATCAGTGCGGAGGATTTTGAGGGGGGTGGCGAACTGCGTACGGACTTCAGTAACAAAGGCACGAAAGACAGATGTAAGCTCAGTACGATCATGCAGTAAATAGAGCCACATAGTACGCGAGTAGTCATCTATAAAAGTGACAAAATATCGATAACCATAGATATTAGGGACCCTGTAAGGACCCCATACATCAGAATGAACTAAGGATAACGGAGTACTACTTCGGGTACAAGTAGGGGAAAAACAGAATGGTGGTGTTTGCCGTAGATACATGATTCATAAGAAAACTCTTGTAATGGAACATCAGGAAGAGCCCGCTTGAGAATCGGAAGAGGAGCATGGCCAAGGCGACGGTGCCAGTCAACAGACGAGACGGCAGATAGAAGAGTGGGTTGAGTATCTAGGAGGTAAAGCTCATTCACCAGCTGCCCCCTACCAATGATACTCCGGCTGCGACGATCCTGCATAAGAAACGAAGAAGGAGAAAAAATTATTGAACAGTCAAGGTCGTTTGTCAGGCGACTAACGGACAGCAAATTAAAAGGAGAGCCCGGAACGTGAAGAACCGAGGGAAGAGAAAGGGCCGGGGTAAGTTGGAGGGCAGCAGCACCAGAAACCGGGAGGGTGTCACCATTGGCCACCGTAATACTCGGGGGGTGAGCCAGCTGGAGATATTTGGAGGGCTTCTGGGAAGTAATATGGTGAGTAGCACCGGAATCAACGATCCAGTGAGGGCTGGGAGAGAGACAGGTTATACCTTCCGCAGAAAAGGTCGCAACCGAGCCGGAGGAGCGGCTAAGAACACCCTGGAGCTGATGGAGTTGGGTGCGGAGCTCATCAATATCATGTTGAGTAGTGGAGGTCGGAGCCATGGCAGGAGCAGGAGCATCAGAGGAAGTGGCAGCGAGGTGGGGAGGGAACCCATGCTTGCTGTAACAAGTGGCCTCCAGATGACCACCCCGGCCACAATATGTGCATTTGAGAGACGAGCGGCCACCACGGCCACGGCCCCTGGAGGGAGGCCGGCCACCCCGAGTGGAAGAGCCACGAGCAGGAGGTGGAGTGGGAAGGAGAGGCTGTTGGAGAAGAGCAGGGGCAGAGCCGGAAAGGGCCTCCATAGGAGGCGTAACTCGAAGTAGCATGGAGCAGACGTCAGACAGTGACGGAGTAGTGGTGGAAGAGAGGATCTGGGCCCGAACACTATGCAGGTGAGGCGGAACCCGGGACATCATCATCGCGATGGTAACGGCCTCTTTCTGGGCCCGGTGAGTAGCAAGATCCGTGGTAGGAGGCTGATGTTGAATCCAGGCCTCAGCAAGAGTCTTGGCCTGAGCAACAAAGGAAATCATGTCGCCAGGAGAACCAGGAGCAAGATTCTGGAGGCTGGAGATAATATCATAAAGGTGCTGAAGACTGTTTTGCCCAGAGTAAAAGGAGTGAAGCTCTTCCCACATGGCCTTGGCCGTATCATGATACATGGTCATCCGATAGGGTTCGGTGTCCATAGAGTTGAGGAGCCAGGACTGGACCCGACCGTCATCTCGGAGCCAATCATCAGACGGGACAGCAGGGGTAGCTCGAGTCAAGTGGTGGAGAAGACCCTTCGTCTGCAGTACACGACGAACAGAGTGGACTCATTCAACAAAATGCGTTTGCCCGTCAAAGAGATAGTAGTAATGCGCAGTTCATCGCGAAGTTCAGAAGCTGGAGGGGCCTCACGGGCTGTGGAGCAGAAGTAGCAGCAGATGCGTCGGAGGACATCAAGCTAGCAGAAGAACTAAGCCGGGCGGCTTGACCAGGGAGGCCGGGCGGCTTGGAGAAGAAAGAAGCTGGGCGGCTTGACCAGGGAGGCCGGGCAGCTTGGAGAAGAAAGAAGCCGGGCGGCTTGACCAGGGAGGCCGGGCGGCTTGGAGAAGAAAGAAGCTGGGCGACTTGACCAGGGAGGCCGGGCGACTTGGAGAAGAAAGAAGCCGCTCGGCTAGCAGAAGGAAGCCGCGCGGCTAGGAGAAGAGGAAGTCGCTCGGCTTAGCAGAAGGAAGCCGCTCTAAGCGGGAAGACACGGGAAGACCGCACGGTCAGAGAGGGAGACCGGACGGGAGAGAAAAGAGAGAAAGAGTGGACCCCATGGGAGAGAAGGTTATAAGAGAAGAAGAGAAGAAGGAGGAGGGGAGAGCAGAGGGGAAGAGAGGAACAGGCCGCCGGAAGCGGCGGCTTGGGCAGGAGGGAAACAGGCCGCGCGGTCAGCAGGGTGACCAGGCGGTTAGCAAACAGACAGGCGGTTAGAGGGAGACCGGTTAGAGGGAAACCTCGCTTTGATACCATGTAGAAGTAGAGAAACCTCCAACCTTGTATATACTACTTGAATGAATAATTACAAGTATGAATACATTTATATAGGAAGAGAGTAAGGAGAGAAGATCTCTATCCAAGATGTGGGACTAAAAATAAGAAATAAATGGGTCTTATAAACGGGCCTTTACACGGTCTTTTCTAACACATCTGATCAATCTGCAATAGGCCAAGCAATGCAAGAAGCATTGAGATTCAAATTCATATGAAGGGAAAACCAGATATAATGGAAGTTTACACAAAATGACTTAACTTCCTAGATGAAGATCATCATCATTTGCCTCATCCTAATTTGGCGATGACTTTATGAATCTCATTCTCCACTCATTCATATTGAGTATTACGTGAGGTATTAACTCAATTTTACAAAAATCTCTTTCCACAATTTTTAGACATTTTACATTTGGTCTATCCCTTTTCTTCTTGATTCTTCCATACTATTTTTATTTACCCATTTCATTAACGGATCTTCCACCATCTGTTGTGATTTGTTCATGACCAAGACCTCTAAATCTATATCCATCACTTTATCTCCAAAAAATGCTAATCTTGAGATCTCTCATATAATCATTTTTCAACATGCACTCCTAGTTTTGTCGAACATCAATCTTAATTCTGGCATTCAGCATTATATGCAGGAAAAACATATTATACTGAAGTTCATAACATAACTGAAAAAATTCCCTCAATCAAGAGGAAAGCAATAAAAGCTTCACAATGAAAAGAAGTATAAAGTGTCGTTCCCATTCCAAGAATCCAAAACAAAAGGTCTTGAAACTCTATGGTAACCATGGTAACTATCAATCCCAAACAACAGAAGTTAATTCCACCTAACTTTTCCACCCACAAATTTTAGAAAACTTAATCCCATCCATTAGAAAAAATAGATGGTTGGGATTGAAAATTACACCATAGCAATTACAAGACGGTCCATATCTGAAAAACCGGATGAGCATAACATGCCTGGTTCAATTTTTCATGTTAACATCAATTATACTAAGGATGTGTTTGGGAGAGCAATGAGAGATTGGTGGCAGTTGTGATGGAGGGAAACACAACAAACATTCGGGTAGTTGCAGCCGCAAACGATGTTAGCAATCGTGATCAATGATAGCAGTCATCCAAATGTGATCGATGTAAGTCCCCGTGATTGCCCTGGCCCGAAAAATAGAGTTTTGTGGTCAAAATGTTGCCCTGAAAGTTACAAATGCAGATGCGTTCCACCATTTCATTTGTTATCACAATTTCACATTGTCACAGCTCAAAGTCTCAAACGCCCCAATTATCTTGAGCAATGCATAAATCCATAATCTTGAACATTCAACAGCTGGTTTCTGTATGATTCTGCCCTTATCTCCATAACAAAAAATGACAAGAATAACTGGCTAGGAATTTTTAAGTTCCTCAACCTCCGTAAAATCTAATCTTCAGGGAAAAGTTCATTAAAAAAAAGAAATAGATTTTTTCCTCCAAATTGTATACATCAAAATCAAAATATACCATTTCAAGTTAATAGAGGATTCGTTTGGCGCGGCTTATTTGCTCTGGCGAGTTTAGTCAAAAACATCAATATCATGGAATGTATGTTTGGCAAAATAAAGGTTATGACTACTACCAAGAAAATAAACTAGTTTTGAGCATAAAATGCGAATTATTTTAAGTGAGCTCAGGCATTCACGAACGACGGTTCATGACCACAGCGTTCATGACTGCCACCACCATGCCAAACTAAGCCAGAATCATGCCCAAAGAAAACAACTTGCTCAACATACCAAGGAAGAAAAGAAAACATTTGGAACAAGCACACAGATAGCACTCAACAAAGCCTCCGTACCTACCATAGCGTGCCAGGAGATTAGTCCTATGATAAGCCACCGTAAGATTGTAGTTCACGAAGATAAATCCTCTGTCAGCTCCGGCCGGCCGCCACTTCCTCACCTCTCCCTCTGCCACTCTTCTTAGCATGCAGAACAGAGAAACAAACATGTTCCGATTCAACGAATCTCCAACAAATCCTGCGGCACTCAAAATCCATCACTCATCCACAACGAAACAGTTTATAATTCCAGATTTAACTTAGAAATATCAAATTATAATGAATCAAACAGGAGATTAGGGAGATCACTTGCCTATGCTTTTGTTCCTAAATCTACCTAGGAAATGAACTGGATCCAGTGGGGGAAGTAAGCAGCCAGACGGATTCCACCGCCATTGTAGCAGATCGCGGGCGTTGGATTTTCGGTTGGATAAGCAATTCCAACCCTTGAAGATCTCCTTGCAAGAGCTATCATAAGGAGGAGTGACAAAATGCTGGTGTCTAACCCAATTTCCGCTGGTGTAGTTGCAGAAGGCATCGCCCCGGATGTTTTTTCTTACAGCCGGAGGCTGGAAACCATTGGATACTCCATCGGAGTCGACCAGGTGACGAAGGGAGGAGAAGACGAAGATGGTAGCGATGAATAGCAGTACTGTAGTGAAGAAAGAAAGAATAGAGGAAGGATATCTCCTCCGTTCAACATCCCGCGCTGCCATGAACGCGGGTGGGAAATATCGTCGGAACCGAGAACCGGCGGCAGAGAACACACCAGTGATTCAACACCGGCCAACACACTGTTCCTCCAGCGATGCGCCGCCGAGAAACCTTCTCTTGAGGATCCTTCTCCGGCAACGGAGAAACAGACGGCAGATGCTCCGAGGATCGACTTGTCGGCGATATCAGAGCAGGCGCTGCATTTGATTCTGCTTTGGGGGGGTTTTCGAGATATTGTTCCTCAGACTGACCTGTTTACTTATTCTGGTTTATCATTGGAATTGGGATTTGGATTCCAAAGAATTACTACGGATAACTTCATGGTTGAATTCGATTCATCTTGTGAGTTGGATTGAAATCCATGTGAGATTTTTTGTTTTTTAAAATAATTTTAGTATTATTTTTTACTGTTTACTTTTTTGTTTTTTAGCGTAGGATTTGCGAGATGAATCGCTTTCGCGCGTTGGATTGAACTCCACCCTGGAGCTCTCCGTACGAACTCTAGGGGATCCGGATCCTTGAAATTAGTGAAAGTTTGGTTTATATAGGCTCCGTTTAGGGGACTTATCTTCACCCTCAAGCGGTTACGATCGCATGAATCGGCCTTCGTTTGGGGGACTTATTTTCACCAATCAAGCGGTTCATGCGGCCGTAACCGCTTGACCGGTGAAAATAAGTCCGCCAAACGGAGCCGTAATCTCTTGCAAACCCTCTTTTTTTCTCGAATCTTCAAAAAAATGTTTTTGTTATTATCAAATCATTTTTAGCTCAGGGTAGATCAAAATAAAAAGTTCTAGAAATTTGTGAATCAATAAAAACTAGTCTTTCTTTACAGTACGATCTGCCCATAGCTGTTCTTTAAAGTGCGGTCTTGCCACCGCCGTTATTTATAGCACGGTCTGTCCATAGCCATTATGTGCCTGCCCATATAAATCATCCTAAAAAAACCACAGCAGTGACATTTCAATATCTCTCTATTCCTAACATCACAGTGTTTTTAAAACTTTGATTTTTCGAGTATGGAGAAAATATTTATGTGGAGAAAGTATTTTCAAATCATTTTGAAAAACAGTGATCTCACACTTACAGAAAAACTAAAAGGAACTTTCTGCATATTCATGCTTCTCTTCTCATTTGTCAACATCACTCCTCTTTGGATCTGCCCATAGCTGCTCTAGTTGGAGAAAGCTTTATTACAATTGACTTTTTACGAACTGTTTGTCTTAGGAGATTTTCGAAAGTTCTACTTGAGCCTATGTTTAGCTGTCAAGGAATCATGTTCCTTGGGGGAAAAAATGCAAAACCTTTTTCTACGCTATGTGTTGCCCTCGTCCTTCGCTCTGCAACGCAAGCCCTCCTCACTTCACTGTCGGTGGGTGATGATGCATCCGAGGCGAGATTTGCATCCCTCAGCTCACCGAGCACGGTCGCTACCTCACGACGTCGGTGATGTTCAGGGGTAACATGAGAACAAAGGAAGCGGGCAAGCAGATGATGAATGTGCAGAACAAGCACTCGTCTCATGCATATAGAATTGTGTTGTGTTTTTTTTTAATTTGAATTTTTGTGGAACTAGCCGTTAGTCATGTGTGTTGTATTATGCTTTGTAAGAGTAGGGGAGGAGGTGCGGTTAGCTGAAATGAAAAATGTCAATTGTAGAGATAGTTATCTAACTGTATGTAAGTCAGTTCCTATACTAATTGGGATATGTGTGTAAAACTTGTCTCTGGCAATGATGATTTCGTCGACCAATATTATCATCGCCATTCATTGTTCGTCGACTGAAACGCATCATGTTCCTACTTTGTCGAGTGGATCCCAAAAAATGCCAAATTCCTCTGACTGGGATGAAGATGACATCCATGTTCATATTGTTGTAAAATCCGGTACAAAACGGAATCACAGCTATAAAATATTGCATGTTAACAAGAACACAAAAATAGCCACACAATTTATATAATGAAAATATAAATTCAAATACAAGGAAAAACAGGAGGAAAAATGACCGTCCGGTGAATACGCCGAGGGTGCACCGAACACGCACAATCCGCGGAGAGAATCTGAGCTCTGGACTGCAATCCGCCTTGCGGACGCACAAGGTTCACCGAACCTTCAACGTCGAAGTCCGACGTTCACCCGCACCACCGCCGGAGAACAACGCCGCCACAGGAGAAAGCCACCACCGGAGAGAAAACTCTGCCGAGACTAACTGCACACGTGCACGCCGTCGACACCGCGCCTCTCAACTCCAAAGAACGCTCACTACAACGCCGACGACAACCTCTAACAAGCCCGGCGGCAACTCCCTCTCACAACGTCGATGGCTACTTCCTCCAAGACCGGCGCCAACACCCAAGGCCAACGGCCTCTCCGAGTGCACGAGCGAGAGAGAGAGAGAGAGAGAGAGAGAGAGAGAGAGAGAGAGAGAGAGAGAGAGAGAGAGAGAGAGAGGCGGATCTTCTCTCCACAAAAGCTACAGGCCGGCGGTTCTTTTTCTCACAAGCGGGCTGCTCCAAGTTCCAAATGCTACAGGGCGGCACTTATTCCCATAGGCATTCTGTGGCTTCACAGTTAAATATTTGGTATGGAGGATTCTCAAATCTCACTGTACAGGAAATCAATAAATTTCCTATATATTGCCAACTAAAGAATACATCAAATATAGGAAAAGATCTTCATGTTTCCTGATATAGGCGGCCAGCGATTTGAGCAATAAAATTCCTAAATCCAATCTGAACCGGATCCGAACCAAATTAGCAATCACCACCTTGGTTCGGGATCCGGAATCACCACCTGCACAAAGCACTCTTTGCACAAAGCACCATCTGCACTTGGCAACACTGCACGTAGCACCGATCTGCACGAAACACTAGTCTGCACGAAGCACCACCTCAAGTCTGAGGTGTCAGCCGACCAGCTTCAGTCGACTCATCCCTGCTCAGTCTCAACCTCTGAATGTCGACGCAATTGGATCGCTGAATCTGACTCGCCTAGTCAGACTACCAGAAGGGCGATCTCCTACACCACCTCGACCATCAACTCTGTCGGCCGCAAAAATCATGGGCACACCACCTCGCATCGTGGTCCCCATCAGCCGGTACAGACTACCGCACTGCACAGCTTGCATGAGCACAGTACGCCCTCGCGTCACCGTCAGAACTACATCTCTCGCCGCAAAACTGCATCCTCTGGAGTCTAGTCTGCCCAGGGATATCAAATTCTTGCGTAGCTTGGGTACCAAGTGTACCCGCTCAAGCCTACGCACTGCTCCATCATGCATCCTGATGTCCACCGTCCCTGTCCCCGTGACCTCACATGCTGAGCCGTCACCAAGAAAGACCGACCCAGTCGTCACCTCCAGTGAACTGAACATCTCTGCATCCGAACAAATGTGCTGCGAATCACCAGAATTCAATACCTAACTATCAGAGTCACACTGACTCTCAGTGATGAGGAGAGATACATCACTATCATCTGCTGCAGCTACCGCCACCTTGCCCGCACCCTGTACGTCCCCAGAAATCTGCGCACACTGCGGACAATTTCTCCTGATATGACCACTCTGCCTGCAATGGTAGCACGTCACTGCCTTTCTCGATGTGGATCTGGACTTTGCACTTCCAGATCCCTTCTCGAACTGCCTCCCTCATCGTCCTCCTAATGCCAAAGCATGCTCACCCTCAGGAGCGGGGTCCGACAGCATCTGTCTGGACAGTAACGCAGACGTGATCTGCTCCACGTCTACTGTATCCTTCCCATATAGCAGGGTGGTCTGCATGTGCTTATACGACGCCGAGAGTGAGGTAAGAATCAATAAGGCCTTATCTTCTTCCTCCACCTTCACACCAACCACATGCAGTTGGCTCAGAAGTCCAATGAACACGTTGAAGTGTTTATGCAGGTTACCACCTTCCTGCATCTTCAGGCCGTACAATCTCTGCTTCAGTAACAGCCTCGTGGTCAACAACTTGCTCATATAGAGTCCCTCCAGCTTCTCACACAACGTGACAGCTGACTCTTCAATACCGATGTTGAACAGCACCTTGTCGTCGACACACATCTTGATAGCGCTAGTGGCGCGCTCATCCATCTCCGTCCACTCAGAATCCTTCACCGGAGCGGGCAAAGTATCACGCCCCCGCAGCACTTGGATCAACCCCTGCTCAACCAGCATATCCTTGACCCAAATCTGCCTCGTGGTCACCGAACCTTCAACGTCGAAGTCCGACGTTCAACCGCACCACCACCGGAGAACAATGCCGCCACTGGAGAAAGCCACCACCGGAGAGAAAACTCCGTCGAGGCTAACTGCACACGCGCACGCCGTCGACACCGCGCCTCTCAACTCCAAAGAACGTCCACTGCAACGCCGACGACAAACTATAATAAGCCCGGCGGCAACTCTCTCTCACAACGCCGGCGGCTACTTCCTCCAAGACCGGCGACAACACCCAAGGCCAACGACCTCTCCGAGTGCACGAGAGAGAGAGAGAGAGAGAGAGAGAGAGAGAGAGAGAGAGAGAGGCGGATCTTCTCTCCACAAAAGCTACAGGTCGGCGGTTCTTTTTTCTCACAGGCGGGATGCACCAAGTTCCAAATGCTACAGGGCGGCACTTATTTCCATAGGCATTCCGTGGCTTCACAGTTAAATATTTGGTATGGAGGATTCTCAAATCACACTGTACAGGAAATCAATAAATTTCTTATACATTGTCAACTCAAGAATACATCAAATATAGGAAAAGATCTTCACATTTCCTGATATAGGCGGCCAGCGATTTGAGCAATAAAATTCCTAAATCCAGTCTGAACCGGATCCGAACCAAATTAACACATATGGAACTCGGCTTCCATCTAGGAGATATTCCATCATGTGAGCGAGCAATTCACGATGATATTCCGTAGAAAGGCCTTCTTGGATTGGTACACCAGGGAAGGCATAGACGAGATGGAGTTCATCGAGGCTATGAGCAACATGAACTCTCTGGCCTCCGAGCGCCAGCAATATCAACATGCCAAAGCCGAGGACAAGCGGGAAGATATTAATTTTTCGCAGCATTGTTCGGTTACATTATACGTAAGGCTCCGATTGGAACGATAGTGGTGATCATGAATGTCGTGATTATGAACCGTAGTTCATAAATGCCCAATCTCACCTAAAGAACTTCACTTTTATGCTCAAAACTAGTTTCTTTTCTTGGTGGCGTTCAAAACCATTGTCATGCCAAACATACATTCTATGATGTTGACGTTTTTGTCCAAACTCACTGGAGCAAGAGCGCCGCGCCAAATGGAGACTCACTGATCACTTTAGTTACGTTGTTATCTCTTGTGCAGTTAGAAAGGCTAGGCTTTCTGATCACTTCATATTTGTTGCAAAATTAGTTTCTTCCCCCTCTTCAAAACTTTCTACTATTCTGACATTCCAAATAGAGATCTCGCTTTCCATTTGTTTTGTTTCATGGTTTTCAATTCACTAATTTTCCCGATCATACAAGAGGAACATAGGCAATGTTTATTGTTTATCCTCTATTAGGCTCTGTTGGGACTCCATCAACAGCTCGGAAGGGAGACGATCACACTAGAGATCCAGACTGGAGGGAGGGGTGAAGTCTCGAACGGCGGCAAACGTCCTGTTGCTGAGCTGCTGCATCGAAACGGAGGCACATAATGTGGAAAAACAAACAGGGTGGTGAGCAGGGTATCTCACCCGAGGAGCGCCGCCGGAGTCACAAAGAAGGCCTTGGTTTTACTCAAATGTTTTTTGTTGATGACTTTTGTTCAATGTTTCAGTTAGTTTTTCATGTTTAATATGCAGTGTTAAATATTGTTATTGTTGCTCCTCTAGGCTAGTTGAAGTTACCTTACACCCTTCTTGATTTATGTTTGATAATTGTGGAGAGATTTTATTAGCCTGCAAACAACTATCAAGCAATTGTTCTTTCAAACAGGAAAACATACAACACAATTCTAAGCAGTACTAAAACACAAATACTTCAAATAGTCTGCAGCTTCTTCATCACTATTTTCACTGCAGCTCCATTCTTGTCATTGACAACTATCTCAAAACAGAGTTTTTATCTAAGCAACTGCAATAAATTGTTTTTAAATTGTTCCCAAAGAACTCATTCTTATAGCCATTTCAGTAATTTGAAATTAAACAGTCACAGACACAATACATGAGAAAGATCTAACACAATGGAAATATTAACACTATTATTTATGCACCCGTCCAGATAGTCTAATACAAAGTTGGGAACTCATGCACATATGCCTCTCATCCGCTGGCAACGACAATGTCTCAGATGAGTGACGCGTTGTATTGAAATTTGTTTGGCATGATGTACTCTCATTGTTGACGCCCGGGATACCTCGTTTTCACGGGCTACTAGTGTTAATGTATATTTGGACAATTAACAGGTTCGGAGGCTTAACGGGTTGTGTCAGATACACGGATATCCAATACCCGTAGATACTCCTAGGGTTTGCTTTATATACCTACCTAGGAGCAACGGATAGAGGGTTTCACTTTGATCTCCATCCGGATGCTTCCAGCGACTTAACAATCTCGAAGTTTCTGCTCTGTCACTCTTTGTTCCACTTCGCTCGCTGACTACAAAAGGCTTTCTGTCATTGTTTTTCCTGGAGGTAATTGCGGATCTCGTCCACCGTTGGATTTGGGATAGAGGAGCTCGTCGTCGCCTCTTTCTCTATCCGCTTCACTCGTCGTCGCTACTTGAGCTCCATCGGGGTCGGGGGTAAAGCTTTTTGCGGCTGCTGTGGTAAGAGAAAGCTCACCGTCGGATTCTTCCGCCGCCGCTGCTGCCGTAAAGGAGCTCGCCGTCGGATTCTGTCGCCACCGCTGCTGCTCTAAGGAGCTTGCCGTCGGGTTTTACCGTCGCCGCTTCCGGGTAGGGATGTTTAGGTCAAGATTAGTTTTCGTCGTCCGTTGGTGTGGTGTTGAAATTTGTGAAGTGGAAGTGGTTGACGGGACAGGCCGGGCGGCCTGGGCGGACAACATTGGCGGACTCTGCGGCCTGGGCGGACTGTGATCTGCGGCCTGGTGGAAAAGTCTGGTGGAAGTCGGCTGTCTTCTGAGCGGGTTGTTTGCATGGAGTTCGCGG
Organism: Platanthera guangdongensis; assembly: GCA_039583875.1. NCBI lineage: Eukaryota > Viridiplantae > Streptophyta > Magnoliopsida > Asparagales > Orchidaceae > Platanthera > Platanthera guangdongensis. The sequence continues at coordinate 146,656,591 of CM077155.1, read as the reverse complement.
GCTGTGCGGCCTGGTATCTGCGGATAGAGAGGCCTGCGGACTGGTGCATTGCTCAGTGGCCGTGGTGCTAGCTTGTGCTGAAAGGCGGTTTGGCTCGTGTCCGCGGGAAGCTTGCGGACTGATGTGTCCGCGGTGTTGGCTGTTGCGGACTGGGCTTAGAGCTTGGCTGAGGCCTTATCGAGCTCTGGTGTTACAGCAGGTGTTTGCTGTGGAGATCGTTTGGCGGCCTGTTTTTGGAGTCCGGGAGATGGCTGCTGCGATGAGGCAGAAGTGCGAGGAGCTCGCGGACTGCTGGCGGTCTGTGCTTTGGTGTTTGGCGGACGGGGGTTTGCGTCCGTCATGCTCGCATTGGCCTTTGATGGTTTTGGACTTGGTCACACTTTGTGCCAAGTTCATGGTGTCCGCCGTATCCGCCAAGTCCGCTGTGACCGGGCGGACTGTTGTTAGCTGCCTTTGGTCGTGGACTTGTGGCGGATTGAGGTATGAGTCTTGCGGACTGCCTCGGGTTGGTGCGGACAGCCATTAAAGGGGGATTGCTGTCCTGCAGTGGTTGGAGCTTTGCAGGCTGATGCCTTGTCCGCATAGCTTGGGAGGACTGGAGAGGGTTTGCCAATGGTTGCCTTGTTCCTGGCGGTTTTCCTTGGTAGCCGGCTAAGTCCTTGCGGACTCGGCGGACGGTGTTTTGCAATCACGCGGGCTGGGGCGGTGTCTTTATCTCTAGGGCGGTGACCACACTCCTCACCTCGTCTATAAATAGGACCCCCTGGCAGGTCTACAGTAACCTAAGTAACTTGAGTGAACAGTAAGTTGGGTTGTGCAAGGAGCTGCGGTCTCTGTTTGTCAGTCCGCGCGGATTGTTTTAGTGCTGACATTTGTTGTGTGCAGGTCGCGCGGTTTGCTTCAAGGAGCCAAGAGTTTGGCTGTGACTTCGGTCAAGTGCTTGGAAGTGTGCGGTCTCTGCAGACTCAGCAGGAGGTCACTCTGCGGCTTGTCAGTTCTGTTTCATCTTTGTCAGCTTCAATAACCTGTCCGCCGGCTTCAGGCGGGTAGGGGTGTTCCTCAGTTCAGGTTCAGCAGGAGACGAATAACGGTGTGTCCGCGCGGCCTCGCGGCTTCGGCGGACTCCGTGGCTATTCGGCGGATTGCAGCTTAGTTCGGGCGACTTCGGCGACCTCGGCGACCTCGGCGACCTCGGCGACCTCGGCGGTCTCGGCGGACTCCGGTTCTGTCCGCCCGGCTTGAATTTTTTGGTGCTTTCTGTTAAATTTTCTCAACGTGGTCAGCAAGATAGCCCAAACGCCAAATTAATATCTTCGGAACTACCCAGTTCTCACGTTGAACCAGCGGAAAACCAAGGAACAAAGGGTTACACCCAACAAACAATGGAAGCACAAGCAGGTCTTTTATTCATTCACTTCTTTACATCACGAGGCATACATAGCGAGACATGATTTCGCTAGTACAACAGCTGTAAACAGAAAGCACAAAAAATTCAAGCCGGGCGGACAGAACCGGAGTCCGCCGAGACCGCGAGGTCGCCGGGTCCGCTGAGCACACCCAAGCTAAGCTGCAATCCGCCGAATAGCCACGGAGTCCGCCGAAGCCGCGAGGCCGCGCGGACACACCGTTATTCGTCTCCTGCTGAACCTGAACTGAGGAACACCCCTACCCGTCTGAAGCCGGCGGACAGGTTATTGAAGCTGGCAAAGATGAAACAGAACTGACAAGCCGCAGAGTGACCTCCTGCTGAGTCCGCAGAGTCCGCACACTTCCAAGCACTTTACCGAAGTCACAACCAAACTCCTGGCTCCTTGAAGCAAACCGCGCGACCTGCACACAGCAAACGTCAGCACTGAAACAATCCGCGCGGACTGACAAACAGAGACCGCAGCTCCTTGCACAACCCAACTTACTGTTCACTCAAGTTACTTAGGTTAGTTGTAGACCTGCCAGGGGGTCCTATTTATAGGCGAGGTGAGGAGTGTGGTCACCGCCCTAGAGATAGAGACACCGCCCCAGCCCGCGCGATTGCAAAACACCGTCCGCCGAGTCTGCGAGGACTTAGCCGGACACCAAGGAAAACCGCCAGGAGCAAGACAATCATTGACGAACCCTCTCCAGTCCGCCCAAGTTAAGCGGACAAGGCATCAGCCCGCAAAGCTCCAACCACTGCACGACAGCAAACCCCCTTCAATGGCTGTCTGCACTAACCCGAGGCAGTCCGCAAGACTCACACCTCAATCCGCCACAAGTCCACGACCAAAGGCAGCTAGCAACAGTCCGCCCTGTCACAGCGGACTTGGCGGATACGACGGACACACTGAACTTGGCACAAAGTGTGACCAAGCCCAAAACCATCAAAGGCCAATGCGAGCATGGCGGACACAAGCCCCCGTCCGCCAAAACACCAAAGCACAGACCGCCAGCAGTCTGCGAGCTCCTCGCAATCCTGCCCCATCGCAGCGGTCATATCCCGGACTCCAAAACCAGGCCGCCAAAACGATCTCCACAGCAAAGCACCTGCTGTGCCACCAGAGCTCGACAAGGCCTCAGCCAAGCTCTAAGCTCAGTCCGCAACAGCCCAAACCGCGGACACGCCAGTCCGCAAGCTTCCGCGAACATGAGCCAACCCGCCTGTCAGCACAAGCTTGCACCCGCGGCCACTGAGCAATGCACCAGTCCGCAAGCCTCTCTATCCGCAGATACCAGGCCGCACAGTCCGCGAACTCCATGCAAACAACCCGCTCAGAAGAATAGCCGACTTTCCACTAGACCTTCCACCAGGCCGCACAACGCAGTCCACCAGTCCGCCAATGCTGTCCGCCCAGGCCGCCCGGCCTGTCCCGTCACCCACTTCCACTTCACAAATTTCAACACTCCCCCTTGAAGTGAGAAGTGGTGACCAAGCCCAGCAAGCTGCGCAAGCGTTCAAAGGGCCCCTTCGACAGTGGCTTCGTGAAGATGTCAGCAAGATTATCTTCACTCCGAACATGCCCGACCAGCAGAGATCCTTCCAACACCTTCTCCCTGATGAAATGGTGATCAATCTCTATATGCTTGGTCCTGGCGTGACACACTGGATTGTTAACCAGTTTGAGAGCACTCTCATTGTCACCCCGGAGTAAAGTAGGCCCTTGCGCTTCTTCATGGACATCCTCTATAAGCCTCCTCAACCAAACGGCTTCCCGAGCAGCCAAGGCCGAAGCCTTATACTCCGCCTCCGTGGTTGAAACCGACACCGAGTCCTGCTTCTTGCTACACCACGAGATGCTAGCTGAGCCGCAAGTGAACACATAACCTGAAGTAGACCTTCGATCATCCGAATCACCGCCATAGTCAGCATCCGTGTATCCGAGCAACGCAAACTCCGCATCCCTTCCATAGAGGAGTCCCATCTCAGAAGTCACCTTGACATACTTCAGAATCCCCTTTGCCGCCGCTAGATGAGATTGCCTTGGTTCAGCCATAAACCGACTTACTCGGCCAACAGCATAAGCTATATCCGGCCTTGTAATCGTCAGATAAATCAAGCTCCCAACAAGAGCCCTGAACACCAAGGGATCATGAAGAACCCTTCCCTCATCTCGTCGAAGCTTCAGCCCAGATTCCAGTGGAGTAGAGCACTTCTTCCCTTCGCCCATGCCGAACCGCTTCACAATGCGATCAGCATACCCTTTCTGGCTAATGAGAATCCCGCACTCCTTCCTCTCCACTTCCAGACCGAGAAAGTGATGCAACTCTCCCAAGTCTTTCATCTCGAAGCGTATAGCAAGCTCAGCCCTGAGCCTTGCTACTTCCCCCTCCGAAGTCCCTGTGATGATCATGTCATCCACATACAGCAGGACCAAGACACGAAGCTCTCCCTTCTTCTTGACGAACAAGCTTGAATCCGAGTTAGAAGCAAAGTATCTACAGAATTGCAGGTACTCTGCAATCTTCCCATACCACGCTCTAGGAGCTTGCTTCAACCCGTAGAGAGCCTTCCTGAGTTTGCAGACATAGTCCGGATGCTTTTCAGAGACAAAACCAAGCGGCTGATCCATGAAGATATCCTTGTCAATCTCTCCGTAAAGAAAGGCATTCTTCACATCGAGTTGCCACAACCTCCATCCCTTGCTAGCAGCCAAGACGATCACCACTCTTACAGAAGTCATCTTCGCAACTGGACTGAATGTCTCCTCATAGTCTTCTCCATACTGCTGTGAGAATCCTCTAGCGACTAGGCAAGCCTTGAACCTATCAATGCTCCCATCAGCCTTCTTCTTCAACTTATACACCCACTTGCAAGTAACCGGAGTAATGCCATCAACCTTGGGCACAAGGTCGCAGGTTTCATTCTTCTTCAGAGCATCAATCTCTTCCTTCATGGCACCTTCTCACTCCTTCACTCCGGTGGCCTCATTGAAGCTTGTAGGCTCTCGCTCATCCAGAGGACCTGCAAAGAAGCAGGAGACAAAGCTCACTGCATTCCCATCACAGTACCGAGCCGGTGGCTTAACCACCCTCTTCGATCTCCGAAGAATTGGCTCCTTGCTCACGGCTTCCGTTGCTTCTTCAGGCTCCACTCCTACCTGGGGCAAGCATTGAGCAGTGCTCCCCCTGCTTCCTGAGCCAGAAGGCTCAGCCTCGGAGTTTGAAGCAACATGAGCTGCTGGTGAAACAATAAGCTCCTCTTCCAAGCCTTCAGCAGCCACCACCGGTGCTTCCTCAACCTTGCTACCTCCGGTTAGCTCCACTGAGCCACGTCCATATGACGTCAGCTCGTCAAAGACAACGTCTCTTGATACCACGAACTTCTTCGTCACAGGGTCCATACATTTCCATCCCTTCTTCCTCTCATCGTAGCCAACAAAGACAAGTTTCCTTGCCTTCGCATCCAGCTTTGTCCGTGAAGCATCCGGGACATGCACGTAGCAAGTTGAACCGAACACCCTAAGGTGTCCCACACTCGGCTTCTCCTTCAGCAACAGCTCAACTGGAGTCTTCATGTTGATAGGGCTGAGTGACATCCGGTTGATAACATAAGCAGCACAAGACATTCCCTCCGCCCAAAAGGACCTTGGGATATCTTTCGCATGAAGCCAGCATTTGCAGGTTTCCGTCAAATGATGGATCTTCCGCTCCGCTACCCCATTTTGTTGTGAAGTGTGGGCACAAGTAAGCACCCGTTGGATCTCGTGCTTCCTGCAAAAGTTAGAAAACTCGGAGGAGACAAACTCACCACCGTTATCAGTTCTAAGCTTCTTAATCCGCAAGCCAAGTCGGCCTTCTACCAACTCCTTAAACTCCACAAACAAACGGAATGCTTCCGACTTCTCCTTTAAGAAGTACACCCAAGTATACCTTGAGTAGTCATCAACCAAGACAAGCATGTATCTTCTTCCACCAAGGCTGGCAGTAACCGTCGGTCCCATCAGGTCGCCATGAATACACTCCAATGGTTTCTTGCTCCTTGTTTGTGATTTATCAAATGGAAGACGATGTGCCTTACCATATTGACAGCCCGCACAAACATGCCCATCACCAAAGGAGGACAACTTCGGCAACCCCCTCACCAGACTTCTACTAGCCATCGCCTTCAGCTTGTCCATGCCAACATGCCCCAGCCTCTCATGCCAGATAGCAGCACTATCATTGGCTCTCATTCTATCAACATAAGCATTGGTGGAAAGAACAAACAAGTTCTTCACCCTCCTCCCAACATGAGCAACATCAGCCTTAACCGCTGATACGCTGCGAAGGAACCTCACGTCTGTTGGCCCAAACAGAACGTGATACCCAGCGTCCACCGCATTGGTCACCGAGAAGAGGTTCTTCTTCATGCCCGACACGTGATACACACTCCTTAATGTGAGTGGCCCCTGATCACTACCCAAAGACACGACCCCCTCTTTCTCTACTGCATAAACAGTATTATCAGCAGTGATAATAGCTTCATTACCTGAGTACGCCTGCATGGAGGTGAATTTCGACTTGTCTCCGGTGAAGTGATGACCACACCCGGAGTCCACGATCCACTCGTCGTTGAAGTCCTCAGCAGACAAGGCCCGGACACAAGTGCCCGTCATAAAAGCTCCTCCCCATTCTGCTTCTTCACTTCTCGAGCAAGCTTCCTCCTTTCCCGCAGCATGCCCAGGCTGCAGTTTGACCTTGCAGTCCCTCTTGAAGTGCCCTCGCTGATGACACCGATAGCACTTCAGGTTCTTCTTCCAGTCCTTAGGAGCATTGCTCCTCTCCGGCGGATATGAAGTTGAAGTCTCCTTCTCACCAGCGGCCTGCACCTTCTTCTTCTTCTTCCCTTCCCATACTTTCTTCTTGCCTGAGAAGAGAGCTTCGCTGCCTTCCTAATTCAGATTCACTCCAGCCATCTGCCTTGCTAAGCTCTCCTGCGAGGCAAGCAGATTCTCCAGCTCCAGCAAAGACGACTGAGTAGCCCACCCTTGAACAGATGTAACAAAGGCCACATACTCCTTCCGCAAGCCGCGGATAATGTGCCTTTTCATCTTAGCCTCAGAGATAGGCTCATCAGGATCCAGTGCCGACAGCTCAGCACACAAGCTCTTCATCTTTAAGAAGTACTTGAAGATGGAAAGGTCTCCCTGAGTTGCCCTGGCCAACTCATTCTCCAGGAACTGAAGCCGCGCCACATTCTTCCTATTGAACAACTCATCAATGGTTGTCCAAATATCAGCAGCCGACTCACACCCAACGATGTGATCAAACAGTTCCGGAGACACAGCTCTCTTCAGAATGAACTCCGCCTTAGCATTTGTTCTTCTCCAGAGCCTCACCTGCTCAGCAGTACCGAAAGCAGCAGTCACTTCCTGTCTGTCGTCACCACCAACGACTTCCCACAGCTCCTCGCCAAGAAGATAACTCTTCATGCACGACTTCCACTTCTTGAAGTTAGTCGGCGTTAAGAGTTCAATGCCCAGACCTCTTGCAAAGCTCCCTTCCATTGCAACACCTGTTGACACCCTTTCAGAAGCTCCGAGCAACAACACAGGTTGAGCACCACTCAGTCACTGAGTAACAACGCTGGTTGACTTCCGCTCACGCAACTGAACCTGGCTCTGATACCATGTTAAATTTTCTCAACGTGGTCAGCAAGATAGCCCAAACGCCAAATTAATATCTTCGGAACTACCCAATTCTCACGTTGAACCTGCGGAAAACCAAGGAACAAAGGGTTACACCCAACAAACAATGGAAGCACAAGCAAGTCTTTTATTCATTCACTTCTTTACATCACGAGACATACATAGCGAGACATGATTTCTCTAGTACAACAGCTGTAAACAGAAAGCACAAAAAATTCAAGCCGGGCGGACAGAACCGGAGTCCGCCGAAACCGCGAGGTCGCCGAGTCCGCTGAGCACACCCAAGCTAAGCTGCAATCCGCCGAATAGCCACGGAGTCCGCCGAAGCCGCGAGGCCGCGCGGACACACCGTTATTCGTCTCCTGCTGAACCTGAACTGAGGAACACCCCTACCCGCCTGAAGCCGGCGGACAGGTTATTGAAGTTGGCAAAGATGAAACAAAATTGACAAGCCGCAGAGCGACCTCCTGCTGAGTCCGCATAGTCCGCACACTTCCAAGCACTTGACCGAAGTCACAGCCAAACTCCTGGCTCCTTGAAGCAAACCGCGCGACCTGCACACAACAAACGTCAGCACTGAAACAATCCGCGCGGACTGACAAACAGAGACCGCAGCTCCTTGCACAACCCAACTTACTGTTCGCTCAAGTTACTTAGGTTAGTTGTAGACCTGCCAGGGGGGTCCTATTTATAGGTGAGGTGAGGAGTGTGGTCACCGCCCTAGAGATAGAGACACCGCCCCAGCCCGCGCGATTGAAAAACACCGTCCGCCGAGTCTGCGAGGACTTAGCCGGACACCAAGGAAAACCGCCAGGAGCAAGGCAATCATTGACGAACCCTCTCCAGTCCGCCCAAGCTAAGCGGACAAGGCATCAGCCCGCAAAGCTCCAACCACTACAGGACAACAAACCCCCTTCAATGACTGTCCGCACCAACCCGAGGCAGTCCGCAAGACTCACACCTCAATCTGCCACAAGTCCACGACCAAAGGCAGTTAGCAACAGTCCGCCCGGTCACAGCGGACTTGGCGGATACGGCGGACACACTGAACTTGGCACAAAGTGTGACCAAGCCCAAAACCATCAAACGCCAATGCGAGCATGGCGGACACAAGCCCCCGTCCGCCAAAACACCAAAGCACAGACTGCCAGCAGTCCACGAGCTCCTCACACTCCTGCCCCATCGCAGCGGTCATATCCCGGACTCCAAAACCAGGCCGCCAAAATGATCTCCACAGCAAAGCACCTGCTGTGCCACCAGAGCTCGACAAGGCCTCAGCCAAGCTCTAAGCTCAGTCCGCAACAGCCCAAACTGCGGACACGCCAGTCCGCAAGCTTCCCGCGAACATGAGCCAACCCGCCTGTCAGCACAAGCTTGCACCCGCGGCCACTGAGCAATGCACCAGTCCGCAAGCCTCTCTATCCGCAGATACCAGGCCGCACAGTCCGCGAACTCCATGCAAACAACCCGCTCAGAAGAAAAGCCGGCTTTCCACTAGACCTTCCACCAGGCTGTACAACGCAGTCCGCCCAGTCCGCCCAGTCCGCCAATGCTGTCCGCCCAGGCCGCCCGGCCTGTCCCGTCACCCACTTCCACTTCACAAATTTCAACACTTTCTGTTTACAGCTGTTATACTAGCGAAATCATGTCTCGCTATGTATGCCTCGTGATGTAAAGAAGTGAATGAATAATAGACCTGATTGTGCTTCCATTGTTTGTTGGGTTTAACCCTTGTTCCTTCGTTTTCCGCTGGTTCAACGTGAGAACTGGGTAGTTCCGAAGATATTAATTTGGCGTTTGGGCTATCTTGCTGACCACGTTGAGAAAATTTAACATGGTATCAGAGCGAGGTTCAGTTGCGTGAGCGGAAGTCAACCAGCGTTGTTACTCAGTGATTGAGTGGTGATCAACCTGTGTTGTTGCTCGAATCTTCTGAAAGGGTGCCAACAGGTGTTGCAATGGAAGGGAGCTTTTCAAGAGGTCTGGGCATTGAACTCTTAACGTCGACTAACTTCAAGAAGTGGAAGCCATGCATGAAGAGTTATCTTCTTGGCGAGGAGCTGTGGGAAGTCGTCGGTGGTGACGACAGACAGGAAGTGACTGCTGCTTTCGGTACTGCTGAGCAGGTGAGGCTCTGGAGAAGAACAAATGCTAAGGCGGAGTTCATTCTGAAGAGAGCTGTGTCTCCGGAACTGTTTGATCACATCGTTGGGTGTGAGTCGGCTGCTGATATTTGGACAACCATTGATGAGTTGTTCAATAGGAAGAATGTGGCGCGGCTTCAGTTCCTGGAGAATGAGTTGGCCAGGGCAACTCAGGGAGACCTTTCCATCTTCAAGTACTTCTTAAAGATGAAGAGCTTGTATGCTGAGCTGTCGGCACTGGATCCTGATGAGCCTATCTCTGAGGCTAAGATGAAAAGGCACATTATCCGCGGCTTGTGGAAGGAGTATGTGGCCTTTGTCACATCTGTTCAAGGGTGGGCTACTCAGCTATCTTTGCTGGAGCTGGAGAATCTGCTTGCCTCGCAGGAGAGCTTAGCAAGGCAGATGGCTGGAGTGAATCTGAATCAGGAAGGCAGCGAAGCTCTCTTCTCAGGCAAGAAGAAAGGATGGGAAGGGAAGAAGAAGAAGAAGGTGCAGGCCGCTGGTGAGAAGGAGACTTCAACTTCATATCCGCTGGAGAGGAGCAATGCTCCTAAGGACTGGAAGAAGAACCTGAAGTTCTACCAGTGTCATCAGCGAGGGCACTTCAAGAGGGACTGCAAGGTCAAACTGTAGCCTGGGCATGCTGCGGGAAAGGAGGAAGCTTGCTCGAGAAGTGAAGAAGCAGAATGGGGAGGAGCTTTTATGACGGGCACTTGTGTCCGGGCCTTGTCTGCTGAGGACTTCAACGGCGAGTGGATCGTGGACTCCGGGTGTGGTCATCACCTCACCGGAGACAAGTCGAAATTCACCTCCATGCAGACGTACTCAGGTAATGAAGCTATTATCACTGCTGATAATACTGTTTATGCAGTAGAGAAAGAGGGGGTCGTGTCTTTGGGTAGTGATCATGGGCCACTCACATTAAGGAGTGTGTATCATGTGTCGGGCATGAAGAAGAACCTCTTCTCGGTGACCAATGCGGTGGACGCTGGGTATCACGTTCTGTTTGGGCCAACAGATGTGAGGTTCCTTCGTAACGTATCAGCGGTTAAGGCTGATGTTGCTCATGTTGGGAGGAGGGTGAAGAACTTGTTTGTTCTTTCCACCAGTGCTTATGTTGATAAAATGAGTGCAATGATAGTGCTGCTATCTAGCATGAGAGGCTGGGGCATGTTGGCATGGATAAGCTGAAGGTGATGGCTAGTAGAAGTCTGGTGAGGGGGTTGCCGAAGTTGTCCTCCTTTGGTGATGAACATGTTTGTGCGGGCTGTCAATATGGTAAGGCACATCGCCTTCCATTTGATAAATCACAAACAAGGAGCAAGAAACCATTGAAGTGTATTCATGGCGACCTGATGGGACCGACGGTTACTGCCAGCCTTGGTGGAAGAAGATACATGCTTGTCTTGGTTGATGACTACTCAAGGTATACTTGGGTGTACTTCTTAAAGGAGAAGTTGGAAGCCTTCCGTTTGTTTGTGGAGTTTAAGGAGTTGGTAGAAGGCCGACTTGGCTTGCGGATTAAGAAGCTTGAACTGATAACGGGGGTGAGTTTGTCTCCTCCGAGTTTTCTAACTTCTGCAGGAAGCACGGGATCCAACGGGAGCTTACTTGTGCCCACACTACACAACAAAATGGGGTAGCAGAGCGGAAGATCCGTCATCTGACGGAGACCTGCAAATGTTGGCTTCATGCGAAAGATATCCCAAGGTCCTTTTGGGCGGAGGGAATGTCTTGTGCTGCTTATGTTATCAACCGGATGCCACTCAGCCCTATCAACATGAAGACTCCCGTTGAGCTGTTGCTAAAGGAGAAGCCGAGTGTTGGACACCTTAGGGTGTTTAGTTCAACTTGCTACGTGCATGTCCCGGATGCTTCACGGACAAAGCTGGATGCGAAGGCAAGGAAACTTGTCTTTGTTGGCTACGATGAGCGGAAGAAGGGATGGAAATGCATGGACCCTGTGATGAAGAAGTTTGTGGTATCAAGAGACGTTGTCTTTGATGAGCTGACGTCATATGGAGGTGGCTCGGTGGAGCTAACCGGAAGTAGCAAGGTTGATGAAGCACCGGTGGTGGCTGCTGAAGGCTTGGAAGAGGAGCTTGCTGTTTCACCAGCAGCTCCTGTTGCTTCAAACTCCGAGGCTGAGCCTTCTGGCTCAGGAAGCAGGGGGAGCACTGCTCAATGCTTGCCTCAGGTAGGAGTGGAGCCCGAAGAAGCAACGGAAGCCGTGAGTTAGGAGCCAATTCTTCGGAGATCGAAGAGGGTGGTTAAGCCACTGGCTCGGTACTGTGATGGGAATGCAGTGAGCTTTGTCTCCTGTTTCTTTGCAGGTCCTCTGGATGAGCGAGAGCCTGCAAACTTCAACGAGGCCACTGGAGTGAAGGAGTGGGAAGGTGCCATGAAGGAAGAGATTGATGCTCTGAAGAAGAATGAAACCTGGGATCTTGTGCCCAAGGTTGATGGCATTACTCCGGTTACTTGCAAGTGAGTGTATAAGTTGAAGAAGAAGGCTGATGGGAGCATTGATCGTTTCAAGGCTCGCCTGGTCGCTAGAGGATTCTCACAACAGTATGGAGAAGACTATGAGGAGACATTCAGTCCAGTTGCGAAGATGACTTCAGTAAGAGTGGTGATCGCCTTGGCTGCTAGCAAGGGATGGAGGTTATGGCAACTCGATGTGAAAAATGCCCTTCTTTACGGAGAGATTGACAAGGATATCTTCATGGATCAGCCGCTTGGTTTTGTCTCTGAAAAGCATCCGGACTATGTCTGCAAACTCAGGAAGGCTCTCTATAGGTTGAAGCAAGCTCTTAGAGCATGATATGGGAAGATTGCGGAGTACTTGCAATTCTGTGGATACCTTGCTTCTAACTCGGATTCAAGCTTGTTTGTCAAGAAGAAGGGAGAGCTACGAGTCTTAGTCCTGCTGTATGTGGATGACATGATCATCACAGGGAATTCGGAGGAGGAAGTAGCAAGGCTCAGAGCAGAGCTTGCTATACGCTTCGAGATGAAAGACTTGAGAGAGTTGCATCACTTTCTCGGTCTGGAAGTGGAGAGGAAGGAGTGTGGGATTCTCATTAGCCAGAAAGGGTATGCTGATCGCATTGTGAAGCGATTCGGCATGGGCGAAGGGAAGAAGTGCTCTATTCCACTGGAACCTGGGCTGAAGCTTCGACGAGATGAGGGAAGAGTTCTTCATGATCCCTTGGTGTTCAGGGCTCTTGTTGGGAGCTTGATTTATCTGACGATTACAAGGCCAGATATAGCTTATGCTGTTGGCCGAGTAAGTCAGTTTATGGCTGAACCAAGGCAATCTCATCTAGTGGCGGCAAAGGGAATTCTGAAGTATGTCAAAGTGACTTCTGACATGGGACTCCTCTATGAAAGGGACTCGGAGTTTGTGTTGCTCGGGTACACGGATGCTGACTATGGCGGTGATTCGGATGACCGAAGGTCTACTTCAGGTTATGTGTTCACTTGCGGTTCAGCTAGCATCTCGTGGTGTAGCAAGAAGCAGGACTCGGTGTCGGTTTCAACCACGGAGGCGGAGTATAAGGCTTCGGCATTGGCTGCTCGGGAAGCCGTTTGGTTGAGGAGGCTTATAGAGAATGTTCATGAAGAAGTGCAAGGGTCTACTTTACTCCGGGGTTACAATGAGAGTGCTCTCAAGCTGGTAAACAATCCAGTGTGTCACGCCAGGACCAAGCATATAGAGATTGATCACCATTTCATCAGGGAGAAGGTGTTGGAAGGATCTCTGCTGGTCGGGCATGTTCGGAGTGAAGATAATCTTGCTGACATCTTCACGAAGCCACTATCGAAGGGGCCCTTTGAACGCTTGCGCAGCTTGCTGGGCTTGGTCACCACTTCTCACTTCAAGGGGGAGTGTTGAAATTTGTGAAGTGGAAGTGGTTGACGGGACAGGCCGGGCGGCCTGGGCGGACAGCATTGGCGGACTGGGCAGACTGGGCGGACTGTGATGTGCGGCCTGGTGGAAAAGTCTGGTGGAAGCCGGCTGTCTTCTGAGCGGGTTGTTTGCATGGAGTTCGCGGACTGTGCGGCCTGGTATCTGCGGACAGAGAGGCCTGCGGACTGGTGCATTGCTCAGTGGCCGTGGTGCTAGCTTGTGCTGAAAGGCGGTTTGGCTCGTGTCCGCGGGAAGCTTGTGGACTGATGTGTCCGCGGTGTTGGCTGTTGCGGACTGGGCTTAGAGCTTGGCTGAGGCCTTGTCGAGCTCTGGTGTTACAGCAGGTGTTTGCTGTGGAGATCGTTTGGCGGCCTGTTTTTGGAGTCCGGGAGATGGCTGCTGCGATGGGGCAGAAGTGCGAGGAGCTCGCGGACTGCTGGCGGTCTGTGCTTTGGTGTTTGGCGGACGGGGGTTTGCGTCCGCCATGCTCGCATTGGCCTTTGATGGTTTTGGACTTGGTCACACTTTGTGCCAAGTTCATGGTGTCCGCCGTATCCGCCAAGTCCGCTGTGACCGGGCGGACTGTTGCTAGCTGCCTTTGGTCGTGGACTTGTGGCGGATTGAGGTATGAGTCTTGCGGACTGCCTCGGGTTGGTGCGGACAGCCATTAAAGGGGGAATTCTGTCCTGTAGTGGTTGGAGCTTTGCGGGCTGATGCCTTGTCCGCATAGCTTGGGCGGATTGGAGAGGGTTTGCCAATGGTTGCCTTGCTCCTGGCGGTTTTCCTTGGTAGCCGGCTAAGTCCTTGCGGACTCGGCAGACGGTGTTTTGCAATCACGCGGGCTGGGGCGGTGTCTCTATCTCTAGGGCGGTGACCACACTCCTCACCTCGCCTATAAATAGGACCCCCCTGGCAGATCTACAGTAACCTAAGTAACTTGAGTGAACAGTAAGTTGGGTTGTGCAAGGAGCTGCGGTCTCTGTTTGCCAGTCCGCGCGGATTGTTTCAGTGCTGACATTTGCTGTGTGCAGGTCGCGCAGTTTGCTTCAAGGAGCCAGGAGTTTGGCTGTGACTTTGGTCAGGTGCTTGGAAGTGTGCGGTCTCTGTGGACTCAACAGGAGGTCGCTCTGCGGCTTGTCAGTTCTGTTTCATCTTTGCCAGCTTCAATAACCTGTCCGCCGGCTTCAGGCGGGTAGGGGTGTTCCTCAGTTCAGGTTCAGCAGGAGACGAATAATGGTGTGTCCGCGCGGCCTCGCGGCTTCTGCGGACTCCGTGGCTATTCGGCGGATTGCAGCTTAGTTTGGGCGACTTCGGCGACCTCGACGACCTCGGCGGACTCCGGTTCTGTCCGCCCAGCTTGAATTTTTTGGTGCTTTCTGTTTACAGCTGTTATACTAGCGAAATCATGTCTCGCTATGTATGCCTCGTGATGTAAAGAAGTGAATGAATAATAGACCCGCTTGTGCTTCCATTGTTTGTTGTGTTTAACTCTTGTTCCTTGGTTTTCCGCTGGTTCAACGTGAGAACTGGGCAGTTCCGAAGATATTAATTTGGCGTTTGGGCTATCTTGCTGACCACGTTGAGAAAATTTAACAGTCGAGACTTTTTTCGCCTAACCCTAACCGTAGCTTTGACTTTGGCGTTGAGTGTTGACTTTCTGGCGTTGAGTCACCCTCCCGCCTCTAAGCGTTGTGTCAACCCTCAGCTTCCAAGCGTTGAGTCAATTATGGCGTTGAGTGTCGTTGGCGTTGAGTGCACCAGTTGGCGTTGAGTCATGTCACTTAGCGTTGAGTGTTGACTTTTGGCGTTAAGTCAAGCCTTCTGGCGTTGAGTGCAGCACGTTAGCGTTGAGTGTAGCCCTTTGTCGTTGAGTCTGGACCTTTAGCGTTGAGTTCAGTCGAAAGGCGTTGAGTCTAGCCTTTTGGCGTTGAGTACAGTCCGTAGGCGTTGAGTCAGCTTCAAGACGTTGAGTGGTGACCTCCCGACGTCGAAAGCGTTGAGTCCAGCCTCCAAGCGTTAAGTACAAACTCCAGGCATTGAGTCCACGTCCAAGAGTTGAGTACAACCATTAGGCGTTGAGTGGACCTTACCTGGCGTCGAGTGGACCTTGTCTGGCATCGAGTGGCATGTTTTCTGTCGAGTGGCCTTGTTTGGCGTTGAGTGTTGCGCCTTGGCGTTGAGTGCTGTTGTTTGGCGTTGGGTGGACCAATCTTGGTTCTCTGTGTCTGATGTCATCATAATGATGAAAGGGGGTAACTTTTCATCTCAGGTGCCGATGCTCAAGTTGGAAAAGTTCACTGCAACCGAGTTCAATGACTGGAAGCTGAATACCCAGTTTGGGATGAAGTATTTGAACGTGTTCTACACCGTTCATTCTGCTCGTGCTGATGTAATAGGGACTGATGACGAAGCTCAGTGGGTTGCTGATGAAGACTTATGCATGGATTACCTGCTGAACTTTTTGTCTTCTAGACTTGCCAAGACATACATAAAGATGAAGTCTGTTAAGGAGATATGGGAGGCTCTGAAGGAGCACTTCAGGCAGGAGGAGGACCTGTCAAAGGCACACTTGCTGGACAAATTTCACTCATTCACGTTCGACGAAGAGAAAGTCATTCTTCCTCAGGTATCTGTTTTTGATAACTTGGTCGATTCATTGCACAGTGAAAATATCTCTCTGCCCGATAGTTTTGTTGCGGGCACAATTGTGTATAAGTTGTCTTCCACATGGTACAACTTCAAAAATGAAATGTATTGCGAGAAGATGCAAGTTGGTCTAAATGACCTTAAGCCTTTTATACGCATTGAGGATGAAAATCGGACAAGCATGACTTAGAAATTGTTAGCAATCAGAAAGTTGCGGCTAACATGATTTCAAGTTCTGAATGCGCAACTCCTCCGAGAAAGACCAAACTTCCCCACAATAACACACAGGTTGCGGGCCCTAGTAAAAAGATTAAAAATTTAAGGGCAAATGTTTCAACTGCAACAAGTGGAGACATAATGCATCTGACTGCAAGCTCCCTAAAAGGGAAAGAACCAGAGCACCACAAGAAGGCAACCAGACCAATATGGTTCGCCTTGTTGAGCCTTCCGACTTTGTTGCCATGGTCAGAAATGCGAAGGCCAGCATTGAGTGGTTCCTGGATTTGGGAGCAACATGCCACGTTTGCAACAATCCTAACTTGATGACAGGGCTCACTGCTGTAAGGGAATCTATGATGGTGGCAAATGATGAGACAGCTGATGTGCTGAAGGTGGGGAATGCAATTTTGCTGCTATCCTCAGGTAAGACTTTAACTTTAAAAAACATTAAATTCATTCCTTCCCTAGCTGCTAACTTAGTGTCTATAAGTTTATTATGTGATGTTGGTATGTCCTTTACTTTTTATAGTGGTAGAGTAACACTGTCAGTTAACTCTCACTACTATGGATGTGCATTCGTCCACAATAGGATGTATCGTCTGAGTCTAGCAAATGAATTAGTTCAACAAGTTCAAACAAACTTGTTGGGTATTGTATCCATATTAACCCAGATTTGTATGAAGTCACCCTTGAACTAAGACGAATTAAGTTTGTATTTGATACTCTTTTCTAGTTGAGTGCTTGCAGGTTATAATTGTCAAGTGTGGACCAATATCAATCTACAATGAGTCACCAAACACAGTATCATACAATGTAATCTCTCATTGAGTGATCCATGATGTTGACTCATGTGTAGTCTCTCTATTGGGACACACATGTTTTCAAGTGTTAAAGATATGGAAGATACTCTGGGTTATTGTTCTCCAAGAAAAAGAATTAAAAATTCTGTTAAGAAATTTTTCTAAGTATTATTCTCGAGAAGGACTTACAGTACTCGAGTAGAATTGAACTTAGTACTCGAGTAAGCTCAGTCATGTATTCGAGTAGCAGAAGCTGTTCTCGAGAAATCCTAGTGCAGTTCTCGAGAAAGCCTTAGGTACTCGAGTAGATCCTGACTCCTCAAGTAAACTCAAAATTTAAGTTAATTTTTTTTCTAAGTCTTTTTCTCGAGAAGGCCAGAATTATTTCTCGAGAAGGCCAAAATTATTTCTCGAGATGCCAGAAGTGTTTTACGAGAAGGCCAGAATCATTTCTCGAGAACCAGAAGTTATTTCTCGAGTAACAAATATATTTTCTCGAGATGCATTATTCTTCTCGAGAAACAGAAGAACTTTTCTCGAGTAACAGGTCTAATGTTTCTCAAGATACCAGAATTCCACCTCTACATTTTTCTTAAGTATTTTTCTCGAGATCTTTATACCTCTTCTCGAGAACCAGAATCATCTACTCGAGAAGTCTATCCTTCACTCGAGAAATGCAGTTCAGATTTTTGAAATTTCCTAAGTTTTGACGGATTCAATTTCAAATCTCATTAAGGCTTGATTAGTCTACGTGACTATCATTTAATGTGATTATGACCGTTAGACAAGTCCTATAAAATGTCTTATCATAATCGACTAGCCCTAACAAGAAGAATTTCCAAGTTTCTGAATCGTTCTTAAATTTCTAAATCGAGAAGCGTCGCTACTGCCACTCTGTCTTCATCGCCGATCTTCTTTCTCGATCCAAGGATTCAGAACAAGAAGTTTCAACAGATCAAGATTTTCAACATCGACAGATCTATTCCTTAATCGTGCTGATTCCAACGTTCTCAGATCCAAGGATTCTCATATTTCTTCCTCAACTTTTCTGATAAGAGCTGTTCACTTTTTCAAGAAGGAAGAAGCCGAGTTTCAACCAAATCTGTGAAGATAAGGCAGTATTTTTGATTGTAAATTCATTTTATTATTGTATGAGTTGTTCTTTGAGTTTTGTAGGAGTTTTACTCCGAGTTGTTGTAGGAGTGGTTTTTGCTCCGAGTTGTAGGAATATTGTTCTGAGTTGTAGGATTGTTATCAATCCGAGAGAATAGTGAGTAGCCGAGTCTAGTGCGTTGTTAGATCGGTGAGGTCGAAAGTGGATCTACCCAAAGTTGAGGAACCACTATAATTCTTGGTGTTGTGCGTGAATGTTTGTTTACTTTCTGTGCATCGCCCGTTCAAATTTTTATTCCGCAAAAAGACGCAGAACTCACCTATTCACCCCCTCTAGGTGATTTAGGTAGACAATTTAAAAAATTTCAATTGGTATAAGAGAGAGGTTGTTCATCAAAAAGGTTAACACCTTGAACATATTTGCCCCTAGTTGTCTAAAAAGGATACAAGCATGGACAAAGCCAAGGATTTTGCTAAGCTTCCCTTATGCACGAAGACTAACTTTCCCATGTGGAAAGAAAGAATAAAATTCTTCATGGAAGCTGTGGATCCAAGGATCATTATGATTGTGGAAGAAGGACTCTATGTTCCTATGACAGTCTCCACCATTGACCCAACAAAGCAAGTTCCAAAGAAGCTTATGGATCTTGACAAATATGAGATCACACTTGTCTCTTTGGACAAGAAAGACAAAAATATCATCGCAAGTGCAGTCGATGATTCCATGTTGCAGAATCTGATTCACTACCAATCCGCGAAGGAAATGTGACAGTCTCTCATCGTCCTGATGAAAGTTACTAAAGAGGTAAGGGATGACAGAAGATCCAACTGCTGCTATTAATACAGTCTCCCATCTGTTGCTGCCAGAGACACCTCTCTTCCAGAAGATAATTCAAGATTTATTCCTACAGACATGGCTGATCCAGAAATCCTGACTGATACTCTGGTAAATGAACAAATTATGTCTACAACTGCAGATATTGACAAGATGATAGAGGAGCTCACATCCAAGGAGCCTTTATCCCCTCTGCCAGAAGTAGACCATCCATCTCAGCAAGAAGATTCCTCTCAACCAGAACCATCCCATCTAGAACATTCTCCTGAACCAAACCAGTCTCCTCTTTCAGAACATCCATCAGAACCTGAACCATCTCCAAAGTCCCAGTCTCCTGTCCAGGGGAGAAAGATGAAAATACAGTTGTTCTTTCTGAAACCGAAGAAGAAATACCTGCTGAAGATGTTGAACCTCCTCTTCCTAGTCTACATTTCAACATTCCCACCATATTAGCTAAAGATGCTGAAGATGAAGACACTACAGTCAGAAGAAAACTAACTTCTACCTCCACAGTACTCATTGAAGAAATTGTCCCCTGGACTACTCCAGTTCTACCTACTCCACCTCTTCAAACTACAGTTCTGTCTGAAAACAATATCTTAAGTAAAATTTAAGCCATGATGGCTGAGAAGAGAAAATATTTTGATACTTCTCTTAAAGTTGTAACTGATAAGGTAACTGCCTTGGAGAAAGAGATGAGCCGAGAATTTGCTGAAATCCAAAACAATACAGATGGATTCAAAAGGATTTTACAAATTGGAGGGAAATCTATAGATCACATCATTACAAGTACTGGTGAAGTAATGGAACAATCTGTCACTCTTGCAAATAATCAGATACAATTAGAAAAGAAAGTTCAAGAATGCAACTTCAAAACATGTGAAGAAGTTGAGACTTTCAAAGAAGAAGTCATTAGCACCCTATCTGTAGAAGTTAGAAAGAGGTAGGATTTAGTGAAAGAACAGCCATAGAGAAAAGTACAAATAATGAAAGATCAATGGGATGGCCAAATGAAAGAAATTCAAGCATCGGTACTAAAAGAAGTTAAGAGTACAAAGCTTTATACATATGATACTGCAATATGGATGCACAATCAGTTTTTCCCTGACCTCTCTATTGACCCTTCTACACCCCCTCCTGCAAGCCTGGATGTAAACATGCCTACATTCTCTCCAGGGCCTAAATATTTTCAATCTCTACTTCCTCTTAAGACTTATGAACAAGCATGGGATCCTGAACAGGCTATTATGCCTCCTCAAGTATTTCCTAAGATACAAAAATCTAAAAGAAGAAAGTATGGTGATGGTGCCTCTGCTAGCAGGTCCACTCCCATGCCAGAGCATGTTGAAAGAGATTTTGCTGAAGTATGGAGCCCAACATCAAAATCCATCATTCTTGACAGTTTAAGATTGGTTGTGGAATTCAGTGGACACAAGGATGATTACTACTCTCATACTGAATGGATGCAATATGAAAAATTCATGACTCTCTGAAGACTACATGATAGAAAGTACAGTCGAGATAATCCAACTGCTCCTCCCAGGCCAGCCAAATATTTTCCAAAGACATACATGTATTTCCAAAGACAAGAAGACAAACTTCAAAAGCAGCAACAACATCAGACCAAGAAGGGATAGAAGATGATCAGAAATTTCACTTTTGAGATTTTATGGAATTGGATTTTTCCTGGATAATATTTATAAATATAAATCTTTTAATTGTGATGATCAGATTTTTTTTAATAGCATTCCTCATTATTACTCTATTTGATAGTTACTTTATTTGTTTATCTTAATGTAATTCACCTTAGTGTAGAGAGTTCTGACTTCTACAAATATGGAAAGATTGTTGGGTATTGTATTCACATTAACCCAAATTTGTATGAAGTCACCCTTGAATTAAGATGAATTAAGTTTGTATTTGATACTCTTTTCTAGTTGAGTGCTTGCTGGTTATAATTGTCAAGTGTGAACCAATGTCAGTCTACAATGAGTCACCAAACACAGGACCATACAATGTAATCCCTAATTGTGTGATCCATGGTGTTGACTCATGTGTAGTCTCTCTATTAGGACACTTATTTTTCAAGTGCTAAATATATGGAAGAAACTCTGGGTTGCTATTCTCTAAGAAAAAGAATTAAAAATTTTGTTAAGAAATTTTTCTAAGTATTATTCTCGAAAAGGACTTACAGTACTCGAGTAGAATTGAACTTAGTACTCGAGTAAGCTCAGTCATGTATTCGAGTAGCAAAAGCTGTTCTCGAGAAAGCCTAGTGAAGTTCTCGAGAAAGCCTTATGGTACTCGGGTAGATCCTGTCTCCTCAAGTAAACTCAAAATTTAAGTCAAATTTTTTTTCTAAGTCTATTTCTCGAGAAGACCAGAATTATTTCTCAAGAAGTCCAGAATTATTTCTCGAGAGGCCAGAAGTGTTTCTCGAGAAGGCCAGAATTATTTCTCGAGAACCAGAAGTTATTTCTCGAGTAACAAATATATTTTCTCGAGAAACAGAAGAACTTTTCTCGAGTAATAGGTCTAATGTTTCTTGAGATACCAGAATTCCACTTCTACATTTTTCTTAAGTATTTTTCTCGAGATCTCTATACCACTTCTCGAGAACCAGAATCATCTACTCGAGAAGTCTATCCTTCACTCGAGAAATGCAGTTCAGATTTCTGAAATTTCCTAAGTTTTGATAAATTCGATTTCAAATCTCATTAAGGCTTGATTAGTTCACGTGGCTATCATTTAATGTGATTATGACTGTTAGGCAAGTCCTATAAAAGGTCTTATCATAATCGACTAACTCTAACAAGAAGAATTTCCAAGTTTCTGAATCGTTCTTAAATTTCTAAATCGAGAAGAATTTCCAAGTATCCAACAAAGGTCTTATCATAATCGACTAACTCTAACAAGAAGAATTTCCAAGTTTATGAATCGTTATTAAATTTCTAAATCGAGAAGCGCCGCTGCCGCCGCTCTATCTTCATCGTCGATCTTCTTTCTCGATCCAAGAGATTCAAAACAAGAAGTTTCAACAAATCAAGATTTTCAACATCGACAGATCTATTCCTTGATCGTGTTGATTCCAACGTTCTCAGATCCAAGGATTCTCAGATTTCTTCCTCAACTTTTTTGATAAGGGCTGTTCAATTTTTCAAGAAGGAAGAAGCTGAGTTCCAACCAGATCTGTGAAGATAAGATAGTATTTCTGATTGTAAATTCATTTTATTGTTGTAGGAGTTATTCTCCGAGTCTTGTAGGAGTTTTACTCCGAGTTGTAGGAGATTTTCTCTGAGTTGTTGTATGGGTGGTTTTTGCTTCGAGTTGTAGGAACATTATTCCGTGTTGTAGGATTGTTATCAATCCGAGAGAATAGTGTATAGCCGAGTCTAGTGCGTTGCTAGATCGGTGAGCTGGAAAGTAGATGTACCCAATATTGGGAAACCACTATAATTCTTGGTGTCATCTGTGAATGTTTGTTTACTTTTTGTGCATCGCTCGTTCAAATTTTTATTCCGCAAAAAGACGCAGAACTCACCTATTCACCCCCCTCCAGGTGAATTAGGCAGACAACTTAAACATTTTCAAAACCTAATTAGCCCTAAGACTTTACATGAGAGACTAGGACACATGCACTATAGGAAAATGTTCTAAATATCTAGAACTCACCAGATCACACTAGACACTAACAATCAACCTGAGAAATGTGAAGTGTGTGCTCAGACTAAGATCACTAGGAAACCTTTTAGTGCAGTTACTAGGAGCACAACACCTCTAGAGCTTATACATTCCGAGATCCGTGACTTTAAAAGTTTTGTCACTATAGGAGGAAGGAAGTATATGTCCACTTTCATAAATGATTGCTCTAGATTTTGTCATATATATCTTCTTAAAACTAAAAATGAAGCATTTGAAAAGTTCTGTCTTTTCAAAATCAGGGTAGTGTACAACCCCGTGTCCGGCGAGCAAGGCCACCAGGGTATAGGCAAATCGGGCTGGGGACAATAGGAGAGCTCGACAGTAAAGGGGGCGAGCCCGAGCTCGGCATCCGTCGACCAGAGATCGACGATCGGCGACCCAGAGCTCGGCATCCGTCGACCAGAGATCGACGATCGGCGACTCCGAGCTCGGCATTCGCCGAGCGACACACAACTCGCTCCCTCGCAGTGGAGCTCGGCAACATAGGCGAGCAGAACATGCCGAGGTGGCCAAAACTCCCCAGCTCGCCCATATGTGTGAGGTACTTATTACTGTTTTGCCCCGCTGGTCTGCCCATAGCCCTTCAAAACAGCGGAGTTTGGATGTTGGCAGACCCAACCGAGGGTTTTCTGGTAATATCAGGTCAGTTCTTTTGGTTATTGGCAGTCCGGATTTCAAAAACTATAAATAGGACCCAAGGGGTACCCCAGAAAGGAGGTTCTTCCCTGTGCTCTCCTGCCCCATTCTTCGAGTGCTTTCTGAGGGTACCTTAGCTCAGCTTCTGGCTAAGGAGGGGAAGCGCTCTGAGATCTTCCGGGTTTGTGGTGGGACCTCCCTGCCGAGCCCTTGGGTCTGTTTCTTCTTGCCTTCTTTATTGTTTTTCTTGCAGGAGCAAAGTAGGCGCAAGACCACCCCTTCCCCAAGGGTCGAACTCCATAGGAGACCGGATTCCGGTTTCAACATTTTGGTGCGGTGAGCGTGGATAGTGGTCAGAGCAAAAAGGCTTAGGCGAGCTCAATGACGGGAGGACAAGGATCTGACAGGCAGAACTCGCCGCCCCCCCCCCCCGCCTCTCGCAATAGTGGGGATGTTGGAAGACTTCAGGAACGAGGTGCTGGGCCTCGTCAAGTGCGCACTCGGCGCGCGTGCCGAGTGCTCGACTCCGGTAGCCCAAATCGCGGCCGCCCCCTCTTTGGGCGAGGACGCTCCCGACCGGCGAGCTGGGAAGGAAGTGGCCGAGGAAGGCCGAGGGTGCGAGCTCCCAGGGCGCGAGCTCTTCCCCGGCTCGGCAGGCAGAGTCCGGTTCGGCGAGCTGGGCTCGCGAGACTCGCCAGCTCGCCCAGTGGGGGGAGGCAGTCCTTTCAGCGAGCTGGTCTCCTCAGCTCCAGTCCTAGAGGGGTTCAGGGAACCCGAGATGTCTTACTATACCGGGAAGGGAGACCCGGTCCAGCATGTCCAATGGTTCGAGGATGTGGTCTCCATCCGTCAGATGTCGGACGGATTCAAATTCCGGCTCTTCGCAATCACCCTCCGGGAGAAGGCAAGGGAGTGATTCCACCAGCTCCCGGCCAGCTCCATCTACTGCTTCGAGGACCTGCGCCGAGGGTTCATGCTGAGATTCACCACCTCGAAGAAGAGGAAGAAGGAGTCCGAGTCTTTGTTCCACATAAAGCAGGGGGTGAACGAGACGTTGGGGAGCTATGTGTACCGATTCCAGGAGGAGGTTACTCAGGTCCAGTAGATGCCGGGCCATAGTCTGATGATGGCGTTTACCCTGGGCCTGCAACAGGGTTTCTTCCGAATGGAGCTGAAGAGAGTTCCTCCCCTCTCCTATGAGGAGTTGATGTAGAGGGCGGCAAGAGAAGTCGACGGGGAGGCGTCGAACCCAGAATTTGCGAGGAAGCTGGCCAGGTGGGCGACTGAAGAGGAAAAGGAGTCGAAGGGAGGAAGAGGACAGGAGGATAGGAGAGGAGACCCCAGGCAGAGGGAGCAGAGGCATCTCCAGGGGCAGCAGCAGCCGAGGTGGGGGCGTCAAGAGCCCGACCGGCGGCTAGGATGGAGACCCGAGTGGCAGGGGTAGGGGCCGCAGAGAGGGTATTTCGGAAGGGATCACCACCAGGGGAGACAAGATCAGTTCCACCCCCCCGGGATGGAGGCAGGGCCAGAGGCCCCGGCTCCCCGATCAAGAAGAAGCCATGGCCATAGCCTTGGGAGCCAGGAGAGGAGTGTGGAGGAGGTGGAGAAGAGAGGTCAGGGTGGAGCTGCCCTATTGCGACTTCCATCAGGAAGAGGGGCATGCAACAGCCACCTGTCTGGAGTTCCTCGAGATGAGGGGGAATAGGGAGCAGCAGCAGCAGCAGGGGCGGCAGGAAGTAAGGATTGAGGAGGTCATGCCTCAGGCGGAGGAGGATCGTTGCGAAGACCGGGTGGATGTGGGAACCCGAGGAGGGATCAGAGTGATCCACGGGGGAGTGGGGGTCGAGGCCTCCCGCAAAGCTAGTCTCCACACCATGTACCGGCGGAGCGTCGCCTCTACATCCCAGACCCCGCCACCGGAGGAGAGGATCACCTTCTCCAGGAGTGATATGCCAGACCACGAGGATCCGTTCTTCGATGCGCTGGTCATCAAGGCGGCCATCGAGAACTTCACCGTCTCTCGGATCCTCGTGGACAACGGGAGCTCCGTCAACGTCATCTTCAAAAAGGCGTTCGACGCAATGAAAGTGGAGGCCAAGAGGGTGCTGGCCTCAGACGGGCCCTTGTTCGAGTTTTCAGGAGAAAGGAAGGAGGTAGAGGGAGGAGTTGGTCTCCATGTCACCTTGGGGGGGGGGCAGTCCCGAAACTACAAGTTCGTCATCGTGGACGCCCCCAGCAGCTACAGCGCCATCTTCGGGAGGCCCCTTATCAGTGCCTTCCGCTGCGTCCCCTCATCTTTCCATCAATGCTTGAAGTTCAACGCTGAGGGGGTCCAGGTCAGGGTTAGGGGGGACCCAAAGGTGGCGCGGGAGTGTTATGTCACTGCGGTGAACACCATCTCCTGGCAGGAGGGGGCCGAGGAGATGGGGAGAAGAATGGAGGAGGTCGAGCAGGAAGTAGGAGGGGAGGAGCTGGGAGTGAAGGACTGCGCAGAGGAGGCGGCAAGAGGAGATCTGGAGGAGGTGGCCGAAGTGAGGGCCGTGGGAGGAGAGATGGAGGTAGAGGTACCCGTTCCGGAGGAAGGGGATGCCGAGGGATGGGGGGAGCAATCCAGGCTGGAGGCAGCAGAGTAAGTGGAGGAGCTGGAGGTGCTCACCCGAGGAGGAAGGGTGGAGAAGATCCGCGTCAGCGGGGGGCTGACCACGGAGGACCAAGGCAGGATGCTGGAGTGCATCCAGAAGAACGTGGACATCTTCGCCTGGAACGCCGCGGAGATGCCGGGGGTTGACGCGGATGTGGCTTGCCAGCGCCTCAACCTGGACCCGGGAACACGCCCCGTTCAGCAGAAGAAGAGGTCCACTGCAGACAAGCTGGCGGAGCCCATCAGGGAGGAGGTGGCGAAACTCCTCAAGGCCGGCTTCGTGTCTGAGATTCAGTACCCCGGCTGGGTCTCCAACGTGGTTATGGTTAAAAAAGGGGACGGTCGATGGAGGATGTGTATCGACTTTTCCTTACTTAATAAAGCTTGTCCTAAGGACTGTTATCCTTTGCCTCGGATCGACGCGCTGGTTGACTCAGCCGTTGGTTTTTCTGTAATGAGTTTTTTAGATGCTTTTTCAGGTTACCATTAGATCAGGATGCACCCCCAGACATCAAGGATGTCTCGTTCATCACAGGGGATGGATGCTACTACTACAGGATGATGCCCTTCGGGCTGAAGAATGTCGGGGCGACCTACCAGAAAATGATGGATAGGGTCTTTAAGGAGCAAAGGGGGAGGAATTTAGAGGTGTATGTAGATGACCTCATGATCAAGAGCCGAGATGTGGACTCCCACCTCCGGGACCTAGAGGAGACCTTCGCCACCCTGCGCAAATACAAGATGCGGTTGAATCCCCTAAAATGTGTCTTTGGGGCCAGCAGGGGAAAGTTCTTGGGGCACCTCCTTACCCCCGCGGGGTTCGAGCCAAATCCGGATAAGGTCAAGGCTATCTTGGAGCTCGGGTCCCCACGGAATGCAAAGGAGGTCCAACGGCTGACGGGGAAACTAGCAGGGCTGAGTCGCTTCCTTTCGCGGGCAGGGGAGAAGTGCTCCCCCTTCTTCAAAATGATAAGGGGTGGTCAGAGGTTTGAATGGACCAAGGAGTGCGAGGAGGCATTCCAGGCCCTCAAAGTGCAGTTGACACAGGCTCCGCTGCTCCAAGGGCCGAAGGAGGGGGAGGACCTGTTCTTATATCTCGGGGTCGGGGCGGAGGCTTTGAGCTCCGTCTTGGTTCGTGAAGAAGGGAAGAGGCAGCTCCCTATTTATTACGTGAGCCGGGTCCTGAGGAAGGCCGAGCTCAGATATCCGATTTTGGAGAAGCTGGCTTTTGCCCTGATCATCTCGGCTCGGAGGCTACGACCTTACTTCCAAGCACACTCAATCCGAGTGGTGACCGACCATCCCCTCCGCAACATCTTCGAGGGGGTGGAGCATTCAGGCAGGTTGGCTAAGTGGTCGGTGGAGCTGAGCGAGTTCGACGTCTCCTTCGTTCTGCGGCTCTCAATCAAAGCTCAGGCGATGGCCGACTTCTTGGCCGACTACGTGGTTGAAGTAGCGGAGGAAGAGCTCACCCACCCGACTCATTGGAAAGTGAGGGTGGACGGAGCCTCAGGGAGGCATTCCATTGGAGTGGGGGTGATCCTAGAAAGCCCTCAAGGGACCCGAATCGAGCAGACTGTGGTAGTACACTTTCCCATTACCGACAACCAGGCTGAGTACGAGGCCGTAATAGCAGGGCTTCGCCTGGCCAGGGAGCTTGGTGTGTCGGATGTGGAGGTCCTCACTGACTCCATGGTAGTAGTTTCCCAAATCAACGGGGAGTTCGAGGCAAGGGAGCCCACCCTGCGATCATACTTGGCCAAGGTAAAGGGGGTCATTGGCACTTTTCAACCTTTCACCATCCGACACGTGCCCAGGGAAGAGAATGAACAAGCTGATCGGCTGGCGAAGCATGGTCCCCAGGTGGGGGCACCATCACCGACCTGTTCCGCCCCTCCATCGAAGAAGGAGAGCTCATGGAAATCGATCAACAAGCTTCGTGGATGGATCCAGTGGTGGTCTTCCTCTCCACGGGAGAGTATCCGGAGGGGGTAGATAAGAAGAAACTGAGGCACAAGTCAACATATTACCTCCTCCAGGACGGGCATCTATACAGGAAGACCCTCTCAGGGATGCTAGCCCGCTGCGTGACCGAGGGAGAAGCGCGAAGGATCTTGGAGGAAGTCCACTCCGGAGAATGTGGGAGTCACTCCGGGAGTCGGACCCTGGAAGGGAGGATAGTCAGGCAAGGGTATTTCTGGCCCACCCTGGGCCGAGACGCCGCAGAGTTCGCAAGAAGATGTCATAAGTGCCAACTGTTTGCCCCTCTCCAGCTACAGCCGGCCCAACGACTCAGAAGTGTCACGACCCCATGTCCCTTCGCATTTTGGGGAATGGATTTGGTTGGACCATTTCCCCAAGCCAGCGGTCAGAGAAGGTTCCTCCTAGTGATGATTGACTACTTCTCAAAGTGGATGGAGGTGAAGGCGTTGGCCAAGGTGACCTCCCAGGTAATTAGGAACTTTGTTTGATCATCTGTCGCCATGGGCTGCCCCAGGCCATCGTCACGGACAACGGACCCCAATTCGCCAGTGCCGAGTTCACAAGCTTCTGCGAGCAGCTTGGAATCGACCTCAGGTTCGCCTCGGTCCATCACCCCAGGAGCAACGGGTAGGTGGAGGCCGCAAACAAGATCATCGTCAACCTCCTCAAGAAGAAGGTGGAGAATTTGAAGGGGAGCTGGGTGGAGCAGCTCCCTGCGGTTCTTTGGGCCATAAGGACCACCCCCAACACGGCTACGGGAGAAACCCCCTTCAAACTCTCCCATGGATGCGAGGCGGTGCTCCCCGTAGAATTCGAAGTCCAAACACCACGAGTCGTGGCGGCGAAAGAAGGCCGTGAGGAATGGCGAATGGAGAATGAGGAGGAACTGAGGCTCTCTCTTGACATGGTGGAAGAGGCGAGGGACCTTTCCGCTATCCGGCAGGAGGAGGTGAAAAGAAGAATGGCCAAGTACTTTGACAAACACGTCAGGGTCAAGCAGTTCGTGGAAGGGGACTTGGTGTTGAAGAAAGTGGATGCAGCAGGGAGGTCAGCATCTGTAGGGAAGCTCAATCCCAGTTGGGAGGGACCATTCATTGTAAAAGTAGCCTTGGGGTCAGGGGGCTATCGACTACAAAATGTGGAGGGCGAGCCCCTGAGTCTCACCTGGAGTGGTGACGACCTAAAACGATTTTTCCCCTGAAGCATGTAAGCAGCACTTTGATTATAATAAATTACTTCTACTCTCTAATATTGCCATAGTTAGCCTGCATAGAGGAATGTAAAGTATCGTGGACCCCGAGCAGATCCCGCTGTCAGGCTCTCACCTAGCTGGCAGGGCTGGAAGTCACTCGATGGTGTTGGTAGTGGACCCCGAGCAGATCCCGCTGTCAGGCTCTCACCTTGCTGGCAGGGCTGGAAGTCACTCGGTGTCATCCTTGGCCTCGAGCAGATCCCGCTGTCAGGCTCTCACCAAGCTGGCAGGGCTGGAAGTCACTCGATGGTGGTAGTAGCGGACCCCGAGCAGATCCCGCTGTCAGGCTCTCACCTAGCTGGCAGGGCTGGAAGTCACTCGGTGTCATCCTTGGCCTCGAGCAGATCCCGCTGTCAGGCTCTCACCTAGCTGGCAGGGCTAGAAGTCACTCGATGGTGGTAGTAGCGGACCCCGAGCAGATCCCGCTGTCAGGCTCTCACCTAGCTGGCAGGGCTGGAAGTCACTCAGTGTCATCCTTGGCCTCGAGCAGATCCCGCTGTCAGGCTCTCACCTAGCTGGCAGGGCTGGAAGTCACTCGATGGTGGTAGTAGCGGACCCCGAGAAGATCCCGCTGTCAGGCTCTCACCTAGCTGGCAGGGCTGGAAGTCACTCGGTGTCATCCTTGGCCTCGAGCAGATCCCGCTGTCAGGCTCTCACCTAGCTGTCAGGACTGGAAGTCACTCGATGGTGTTGGTAGTGGACCCCGAGCAGATCCCGCTGTCAGGCTCTCACCTAGCTGGCAGGGCTGGAAGTCACTCGGTGTCATCCTTGGCCTCGAGCAGATCCCGCTGTCAGGCTCTCACCTAGCTGGCAGGGCTGGAAGTCACTCGATGGTGTTGGTAGTGGACCCCGAGCAGATCCCGTTGTCAGGCTCTCACCTAGTTGGCAGGGCTGGAAGTCACTCGGTGTCACCCTTGGCCTCGAGCAGATCCCGCTGTCAGGCTCTCACCTAGCTGGCAGGGCTGGAAGTCACTCGATGGTGGTAGTAGCGGACCCCGAGCAGATCCCGCTGTCAGGCTCTCACCTAGCTGGCAGGGCTGGAAGTCACTCGGTGTAATCCTTGGCCTCGAGCAGATCCCGCTGTCAGGCTCTCACCTAGCTGGCAGGGCTGGAAATCACTCGATGGTGGTAGTAGCGGACCCCGAGCAGATCCCGCTGTCAGGCTCTCACCTAGCTGGCAGGGCTGGAAGTCACTCGGTGTCATCCTTGGCCTCGAGCAGATCCCGCTGTCAGGCTCTCACCTAGCTGGCGGGGCTGGAAGTCACTCGATGGTGTTGGTAGTAGACCTCGAGCAGATCCCGCTGTCAGGCTCTCACCTAGCTGGCAGGGCTGGAAGTCACTCGGTGTCATCCTTGGCCTCGAGCAGATCCCGCTGTCAGGCTCTCACCTAGCTGGCAGGCCTGGAAGTCACTCGGTGTCATCCTTGGCCTCGAGCAGATCCCGCTGTCAGGCTCTCACCTAGCTGATAGGGCTGGAAGTCACTCGACAGCGTCGGTAATGGACCCCGAGCGGATCCCGCTGTCAGGCTCTCGCCTAGCTGACAGGGCCAGGGGTCACTCGATGGTGTCGGCCTCAAAATCGTTAGATACAGGTCAAAGTCTCAGCACCAGGGGGCAAAGGGGAAAAGGTTCTGTCAGGGCGAGCTCGGGCTCGGCAAACCCAGCTTGGCATAATCAAGGAGGCAAGCCAGGCTGAAGGACTCTGCATGAGCGAGTATGGACTCGTCATTCCCGGCTCGGCATTGGCGAGTGGAACGCGAGCCCGGGCCTCGCCAAAGGAAAGCAAGCCAGACCGGGGCACCTCGCCTCCTTTGCCCATTAGACTTGAAAAAATTTTTCCTTTTTTGGACCCAACCTCGATGGCTCGCGTGCGAGTGATGGTGGCGTGATAAGGACGAAGAATAACTCGCCCCTGAATTGTTTGGGGGTCGGCGAACACTCAAAACACGTCCACTCGCGGGCGCGCTCTCATAACCACTCTACTCGCGGAACCTGTCTCGGCGAGGTCGCAGGGAGAAGCACTCACATAAATCCAGAGCACGACAAACATAGTAAAGAAAGAACAGAAAAGGAAATGACACCGGTATGATCAAAAACTTTCATTAGTTATTTACAAAAAGTAATTACAGGGGGGCTCGCCTCGGCGAGTGAACAAAGGAAAAAGAAAAAAGAAAACAGAAGTACAGGCTATCCTCAGGCCTCGCCCCCTCCGCCGGACTGGTCCTTGCCGTCACCCGAAGGATCCTGGAAGCTCTTCCCGAACATGGCGTCCAGGCTGTCTTCCTTCTCGCTGGGCGGCGTCGCCGGAAACAGGCTCGGCATCAGGTCCCGAGCCGAGATCCCCTCGCACCCCTCCACCAGCATCCCAGAATCCTTCATCATCTGGAGAGTGCACTCGGCGGCTTGGATGGAGTTGATCCACAATCTCTCGACGAGGTCGGCCTCGCCAAAGATCCGCGGGCTTTTGTAGGGGAGGGTAGGGTCGATGTCGTGAGGCGGGAAGAAGATCTCCGCCTGGCGACGCACCTCGCCGAGGAGGTGATGATTTTCCCCCTTCAGCTTTATGTTCGCGCCCTCCAGCTCGGCAAGGCGCGCGCGCAGCCGGCCGATCTCCTCCCCCTGCTTAGCGTTGCGAGCTTGGAGCTCCCCTGCAGCGTCGGCATCCGCGACCAATAGCGCGTGCAGCTGGCTGACCTCCTCCCCCAGCTCAGTGTTGCGAGCCTGAAGCTCGCCCGCCGCCTTGGAATCCTGGAAAAGAGTCCATTTAGCAGCAGCACAAAATTTTCTAAGTAAAAGAGAGGAGCAGCGCTTGACACTTACTAACCCGCCGGCGGCTTGGGCGAGTAGACCCTCCGCTATGTCGAGCCGCCTCGCCTGGTCGGTGACCTTGTCCTTGGCAAGGTCGCGAGCCTGCTCGGCCTTTTCGAGTTGGTGGCTGAGGGCAAAACTGCGGCGAGCCAGCATGTGATGCAGCTCCAGGGTCCGCAGGTGGGACTGCATGCCCTCATGGCCGAGCTGCCGCAGGGTCATCCTCTTGTAGGCCTCGGCATCCTCCCGACCATATAGGCCGAAGCCGAGGGCGTATGCATGACCAGTGGCAGGCTCGCGGTCGTGCCAGGAGGGGTGCAGAGTGGAGACGGAGACTCGATGAGCGAGCTCGTCCCATTGCAGCATGGGCTCGCCCGCCGAATCCTTCCAGCACGCGCCGAAGTTGAAGAGGGGGTGTTGCTTCGGCGGTGCGCGCTCGTGGGCGGTCCTCTTCGCCGCTGGAGGAGGAGAGATCGCCGCCGTGGAAGAGGGGCCCTCGCCGCCTTTCCGCCCCTTGCTGGTTGTGAAAGATATGGTACCTAAACACTAGAGGGGGGGGGGTGAATAGGTGACCTAAACCTTTTTAACTTTTGTTTTGACAGCACAACAGTTTTATCACAGATTATTTCAGTTAACAGCAATTTCAGAAATCACACAGAAAGCCACAACACAGCACAGCACAGCAGACACACTAATTTTATAGTGGTTCCCCAATCTTGGGTACATCCACTTTCCCCCTTCGCCTATCTAGCAGTGTACTAGATTCGGCCAAACTTCTCCACTAGCTCAGAACCCAACAAGGTTCCTACCTCAGGCCCAAAGCCTTACACTCAGCCAAAAGGCCTACACTCAGCCACCCAGGCCTACACTCAGCCAATCAAAGGCCTACACTCAGAGTTCTTCAACTCCTACACTCAGGCACCAAGCCCTACCCTCAGCCTTTATAAAATAGGCTTACAATCACTCAGATCCAATGGATCTTACAAGTTATAATAGAAATTACAAATTCTAACTCTACAACTCAGAAGGAATGAGAGGAGTTGAGAGTTTCTTGGAGAGTTCTTGGAAGAACTCAGCTTGATCCAAACTGACTTAGCTTTCTTCAAAGCTTCTTGAGTAGAACTGAATTAGTCTGGATCTTCTGCAGTTGATCCTTGATCTCTGCTTCTTGAAATCCAGATGACTCTGAATTCTTCTTCTCAGCCTGAGTTCCAAAGACTGAATCCTTGGTTGGAGCTCTCTCTCTCCAGCTACTTAGATCTGCAGTTGGACTGCCTGATCTTCTTGTGTTGATCTTCTGTGTATCACTTCTTGATTTAGTCTGATCAACTACTTCAATCACACATGTAATGTTTGTGAACTTCTTAATTATTATCTCAACCTCTCTGTAGACTGTGGGTGCCTATTTATAGGCTTCCTTCATGGTAACCGGCTGATCCGGTTTATAACAGTCTTTTGACTTTGCTGACAGTTGCTGTAGACTGGCTGGATTGGCAGCTGTCATGTCAACCAGTCACTTCTTGAAATTCTCTAACTGTCAGTTAGTGTCGAGACTTTCTGTTCTTAAGTGTCGACACTTATAGACTTGTGTCGACACTTACACAACATGTGTCGACACTTGGTCTATAAGTGTCGACACTTAAGAACAGAAAGTCTCGACACTAACTGACAGTTAGAGAATTTCAAGAAGTGACTGGTTGACATGACAGCTGCCAATCCAGCCAGTCTACAGCAACTGTCAGCAAAGTCAAAAGACTGTTATAAACCGGATCAGCCGGTTACCATGAAGGAAGCCTATAAATAGGCACCCACAGTCTACAGAGAGGTTGAGATAATAATTAAGAAGTTCACAAACATTACATGGTGTGATTGAAGTAGTTGATCAGACTAAATCAAGAAGTGATACACAGAAGATCAACACAAGAAGATCAGGCAGTCCAACTGCAGATCTAAGTAGCTGGAGAGAGAGAGCTCCAACCAAGGATTCAGTCTTTGGAACTCAGGCTGAGAAGAAGAATTCAGAGTCATCTGGATTTCAAGAAGCAGAGATCAAGGATCAACTGCAGAAGATCCAGACTAATTCAGTTCTACTCAAGAAGCTTTGAAGAAAGCTAAGTCAGTTTGGATCAAGCTGAGTTCTTCCAAGAACTCTCCAAGAAACTCTCAACTCCTCTCATTCCTTCTGAGTTGTAGAGTTAGAATTTGTAATTTCTATTATAACTTGTAAGATCCATTGGATCTGAGTGATTGTAAGCCTATTTTATAAAGGCTGAGGGTAGGGCTTGGTGCCTGAGTGTAGGAGTTGAAGAACTCTGAGTGTAGGCCTTTGATTGGCTGAGTGTAGGCCTGGGTGGCTGAGTGTAGGCCTTTTGGCTGAGTGTAAGGCTTTGGCCTGAGGTAGGAACCTTGTTGGGTTCTGAGCTAGTGGAGAAGTTTGGCCGAATCTAGTACACTGCTAGATAGGCGAAGGGGGAAAGTGGATGTACCCAAAGATTGGGGAACCACTATAAAATTAGTGTGTCTGCTGTGCTGTGCTGTGTTGTGGCTTTTCTGTGTGATTTCTGAAATTGCTGTTAACTGAAATAATCTGTGATAAAACTGTTGTGCTG
This sequence comes from Platanthera guangdongensis, assembly GCA_039583875.1. NCBI lineage: Eukaryota > Viridiplantae > Streptophyta > Magnoliopsida > Asparagales > Orchidaceae > Platanthera > Platanthera guangdongensis. The sequence goes on along the minus strand of CM077155.1, from coordinate 146,622,188 downwards.
TCAAACAAAAGTTAAAAAGGTTTAGGTCACCTATTCACCCCCCCCCCTCTAGGTGTTTAGGTACCATATCTTTCACAACCAGCAAGGGGCGGAAAGGCGGCGAGGGCCCCTCTTCCACGGCGGCGATCTCTCCTCCTCCAGCGGCGAAGAGGACCGCCCACGAGCGCGCACCGCCGAAGCAACACCCCCTCTTCAACTTCGGCGCGTGCTGGAAGGATTCGGCGGGCGAGCCCATGCTGCAATGGGACGAGCTCGCTCATCGAGTCTCCGTCTCCACTCTGCACCCCTCCTGGCACGACCGCGAGCCTGCCACTGGTCATGCATACGCCCTCGGCTTCGGCCTATATGGTCGGGAGGATGCCGAGGCCTACAAGAGGATGACCCTGCGGCAGCTCGGCCATGAGGGCATGCAGTCCCACCTGCGGACCCTGGAGCTGCATCACATGCTGGCTCGCCGCAGTTTTGCCCTCAGCCACCAACTCGAAAAGGCCGAGCAGGCTCGCGACCTTGCCAAGGACAAGGTCACCGACCAGGCGAGGCGGCTCGACATAGCGGAGGGTCTACTCGCCCAAGCCGCCGGCGGGTTGTAAGTGTCAAGCGCTGCTCCTCTCTTTTACTTAGAAAATTTTGTGCTGCTGCTAAATGGACTCTTTTCCAGGATTCCAAGGCGGCGGGCGAGCTTCAGGCTCGCAACACTGAGCTGGGGGAGGAGGTCAGCCAGCTGCACGCGCTATTGGTCGCGGATGCCGACGCTGCAGGGGAGCTCCAAGCTCGCAACGCTAAGCAGGGGGAGGAGATCGGCCGGCTGCGCGCGCGCCTTGCCGAGCTGGAGGGCGCGAACATAAAGCTGAAGGGGGAAAATCATCACCTCCTCGGCGAGGTGCGTCGCCAGGCGGAGATCTTCTTCCCGCCTCACGACATCGACCCTACCCTCCCCTACAAAAGCCCGCGGATCTTTGGCGAGGCCGACCTCGTCGAGAGATTGTGGATCAACTCCATCCAAGCCGCCGAGTGCACTCTCCAGATGATGAAGGATTCTGGGATGCTGGTGGAGGGGTGCGAGGGGATCTCGGCTCGGGACCTGATGCCGAGCCTGTTTCCGGCGACGCCGCCCAGCGAGAAGGAGACAGCCTGGACGCCATGTTCGGGAAGAGCTTCCAGGATCCTTCGGGTGACGGCAAGGACCAGTCCGGCGGAGGGGGCGAGGCCTGAGGATAGCCTGTACTTCTGTTTTCTTTTTCTTTTTCCTTTGTTCACTCGCCGAGGCGAGCCCCCCTGTAATTACTTTTTGTAAATAACTAATGAAGTTTTTTGATCATACCGTGTCATTTTCCTTTTCTGTTCTTTCTTTACTATGTTTGTCGTGCTCTGGATTTATGTGAGTGCTTCTCCCTGCGACCTCGCCGAGACAGGTTCCGCGAGTAGAGTGGTTATGAGAGCGCGCCCGCGAGTGGACGTGTTTTGAGTGTTCGCCGACCCCCAAACAATTCAGGGGCGAGTTATTCTTCGTCCTTATCACGCCACCATCACTCGCACGCGAGCCATCGAGGTTGGGTCCAAAAAAGGAAAAATTTTTCAAGTCTAATGGGCAAAGGAGGCGAGGTGCCCCGGTCTGGCTTGCTTTCCTTTGGCGAGGCCCGGGCTCGCGTTCCACTCGCCAATGCCGAGCCGGGAATGACGAGTCCATACTCGCTCATGCAGAGTCCTTCAGCCTGGCTTGCCTCCTTGATTATGCCAAGCTGGGTTTGCCGAGCCCGAGCTCGCCCTGACAGAACCTTTTCCCCTTTGCCCCCTGGTGCTGAGACTTTGACCTGTATCTAACGATTTTGAGGCCGACACCATCGAGTGACCCCTGGCCCTGTCAGCTAGGCGAGAGCCTGACAGCGGGATCCGCTCGGGGTCCATTACCGACGCTGTCGAGTGACTTCCAGCCCTATCAGCTAGGTGAGAGCCTGACAGCGGGATCTGCTCGAGGCCAAGGATGACACCGAGTGACTTCCAGGCCTGCCAGCTAGGTGAGAGCCTGACAGCGGGATCTGCTCGAGGCCAAGGATGACACCGAGTGACTTCCAGCCCTGCCAGCTAGGTGAGAGCCTGACAGCGGGATCTGCTCGAGGTCTACTACCAACACCATCGAGTGACTTCCAGCCCCGCCAGCTAGGTGAGAGCCTGACAGCGGGATCTGCTCGAGGCCAAGGATGACACCGAGTGACTTCCAGCCCTGCCAGCTAGGTGAGAGCCTGACAGCGGGATCTGCTCGGGGTCCGCTACTACCACCATCGAGTGATTTCCAGCCCTGCCAGCTAGGTGAGAGCCTGACAGCGGGATCTGCTCGAGGCCAAGGATTACACCGAGTGACTTCCAGCCCTGCCAGCTAGGTGAGAGCCTGACAGCGGGATCTGCTCGGGGTCCGCTACTACCACCATCGAGTGACTTCCAGCCCTGCCAGCTAGGTGAGAGCCTGACAGCGGGATCTGCTCGAGGCCAAGGTGACACCGAGTGACTTCCAGCCCTGCCAACTAGGTGAGAGCCTGACAACGGGATCTGCTCGGGGTCCACTACCAACACCATCGAGTGACTTCCAGCCCTGCCAGCTAGGTGAGAGCCTGACAGCGGGATCTGCTCGAGGCCAAGGATGACACCGAGTGACTTCCAGCCCTGCCAGCTAGGTGAGAGCCTGACAGCGGGATCTGCTCGGGGTCCACTACCAACACCATCGAGTGACTTCCAGTCCTGACAGCTAGGTGAGAGCCTGACAGCGGGATCTGCTCGAGGCCAAGGATGACACCGAGTGACTTCCAGCCCTGCCAGCTAGGTGAGAGCCTGACAGCGGGATCTTCTCGGGGTCCGCTACTACCACCATCGAGTGACTTCCAGCCCTGCCAGCTAGGTGAGAGCCTGACAGCGGGATCTGCTCGAGGCCAAGGATGACACTGAGTGACTTCCAGCCCTGCCAGCTAGGTGAGAGCCTGACAGCGGGATCTGCTCGGGGTCCGCTACTACCACCATCGAGTGACTTCTAGCCCTGCCAGCTAGGTGAGAGCCTGACAGCGGGATCTGCTCGAGGCCAAGGATGACACCGAGTGACTTCCAGCCCTGCCAGCTAGGTGAGAGCCTGACAGCGGGATCTGCTCGGGGTCCGCTACTACCACCATCGAGTGACTTCCAGCCCTGCCAGCTTGGTGAGAGCCTGACAGCGGGATCTGCTCGAGGCCAAGGATGACACCGAGTGACTTCCAGCCCTGCCAGCAAGGTGAGAGCCTGACAGCGGGATCTGCTCGGGGTCCACTACCAACACCATCGAGTGACTTCCAGCCCTGCCAGCTAGGTGAGAGCCTGACAGCGGGATCTGCTCGGGGTCCACGATACTTTACATTCCTCTATGCAGGCTAACTATGGCAATATTAGAGAGTAGAAGTAATTTATTATAATCAAAGTGCTGCTTACATGCTTCAGGGGAAAAATCGTTTTAGGTCGTCACCACTCCAGGTGAGACTCAGGGGCTCGCCCTCCACATTTTGTAGTCGATAGCCCCCTGACCCCAAGGCTACTTTTACAATGAATGGTCCCTCCCAGCTGGGATTGAGCTTCCCTACGGATGCTGACCTCCCTGCTGCATCCACTTTCTTCAGCACCAAGTCCCCTTCCACGAACTGCTTGACCCTGACGTGTTTGTCAAAGTACTTGGCCATTCTTCTTTTCACCTCCTCCTGCCGGATAGCGGAAAGGTCCCTCGCCTCTTCCACCATGTCAAGAGAGAGCCTCAGTTTCTCCTCATTCTCCGTTCGCCATTCCTCACGGCCTTCTTTCGCCGCCACGACTCGTGGTGTTTGGACTTCGAATTCTACGGGGAGCACCGCCTCGCATCCATGGGAGAGTTTGAAGGGGTTTCTCCCGTAGCCGTGTTGGGGTGGTCCTTATGGCCCAAAGAACCGCAGGGAGCTGCTCCACCCAGCTCCCCTTCAAATTCTCCACCTTCTTCTTGAGGAGGTTGACGATGATCTTGTTTGCGGCCTCCACCTACCCGTTGCTCCTGGGGTGATGGACCGAGGCGAACCTGAGGTCGATTCCAAGCTGCTCGCAGAAGCTTGTGAACTCGGCACTGGCGAATTGGGGTCCGTTGTCCGTGACGATGGCCTGGGGCAGCCCATGGCGACAGATGATCAAACAAAGTTCCTAATTACCTGGGAGGTCACCTTGGCCAACGCCTTCACCTCCATCCACTTTGAGAAGTAGTCAATCATCACTAGGAGGAACCTTCTCTGACCGCTGGCTTGGGGAAATGGTCCAACCAAATCCATTCCCCAAAATGCGAAGGGACATGGGGTCGTGACACTTCTGAGTCGTTGGGCCGGCTGTAGCTGGAGAGGGGCAAACAGTTGGCACTTATGACATCTTCTTGCGAACTCTGCGGCGTCTCGGCCTAGGGTGGGCCAGAAATACCCTTGCCTGACTATCCTCCCTTCCAGGGTCCGACTCCCGGAGTGACTCCCACATTCTCCGGAGTGGACTTCCTCCAAGATCCTTCGCGCTTCTCCCTCGGTCACGCAGCGGGCTAGCATCCCTGAGAGGGTCTTCCTGTATAGATGCCCGTCCTGGAGGAGGTAATATGTTGACTTGTGCCTCAGTTTCTTCTTATCTACCCCCTCCGGATACTCTCCCGTGGAGAGGAAGACCACCACTGGATCCATCCACGAAGCTTGTTGATCGATTTCCATGAGCTCTCCTTCTTCGATGGAGGGGCGGAACAGGTCGGTGATGGTGCCCCCACCTGGGGACCATGCTTCGCCAGCCGATCAGCTTGTTCATTCTCTTCCCTGGGCACGTGTCGGATGGTGAAAGGTTGAAAAGTGCCAATGACCCCCTTTACCTTGGCCAAGTATGATCGCAGGGTGGGCTCCCTTGCCTCGAACTCCCCGTTGATTTGGGAAACTACTACCATGGAGTCAGTGAGGACCTCCACATCCGACACACCAAGCTCCCTGGCCAGGCGAAGCCCTGCTATTACGGCCTCGTACTCAGCCTGGTTGTCGGTAATGGGAAAGTGTACTACCACAGTCTGCTCGATTCGGGTCCCTTGAGGGCTTTCTAGGATCACCCCCACTCCAATGGAATGCCTCCCTGAGGCTCCGTCCACCCTCACTTTCCAATGAGTCGGGTGGGTGAGCTCTTCCTCCGCTACTTCAACCACGTAGTCGGCCAAGAAGTCGGCCATCGCCTGAGCTTTGATTGAGAGCCGCAGAACGAAGGAGACGTCGAACTCGCTCAGCTCCACCGACCACTTAGCCAACCTGCCTGAATGCTCCACCCCCTCGAAGATGTTGCGGAGGGGATGGTCGGTCACCACTCGGATTGAGTGTGCTTGGAAGTAAGGTCGTAGCCTCCGAGCCGAGATGATCAGGGCAAAAGCCAGCTTCTCCAAAATCGGATATCTGAGCTCGGCCTTCCTCAGGACCCGGCTCACGTAATAAATAGGGAGCTGCCTCTTCCCTTCTTCACGAACCAAGACGGAGCTCAAAGCCTCCGCCCCGACCCCGAGATATAAGAACAGGTCCTCCCCCTCCTTCGGCCCTTGGAGCAGCGGAGCCTGTGTCAACTGCACTTTGAGGGCCTGGAATGCCTCCTCGCACTCCTTGGTCCATTCAAACCTCTGACCACCCCTTATCATTTTGAAGAAGGGGGAGCACTTCTCCCCTGCCCGCGAAAGGAAGCGACTCAGCCCTGCTAGTTTCCCCGTCAGCCGTTGGACCTCCTTTGCATTCCGTGGGGACCCGAGCTCCAAGATAGCCTTGACCTTATCCGGATTTGGCTCGAACCCCGCGGGGGTAAGGAGGTGCCCCAAGAACTTTCCCCTGCTGGCCCCAAAGACACATTTTAGGGGATTCAACCGCATCTTGTATTTGCGCAGGGTGGCGAAGGTCTCCTCTAGGTCCCGGAGGTGGGAGTCCACATCTCGGCTCTTGATCATGAGGTCATCTACATACACCTCTAAATTCCTCCCCCTTTGCTCCTTAAAGACCCTATCCATCATTTTCTGGTAGGTCGCCCCGACATTCTTCAGCCCGAAGGGCATCATCCTGTAGTAGTAGCATCCATCCCCTGTGATGAACGAGACATCCTTGATGTCTGGGGGTGCATCCTGATCTAATGGTAACCTGAAAAAGCATCTAAAAAACTCATTACAGAAAAACCAACGGCTGAGTCAACCAGCGCGTCGATCCGAGGCAAAGGATAACAGTCCTTAGGACAAGCTTTATTAAGTAAGGAAAAGTCGATACACATCCTCCATCGACCGTCCCCTTTTTTAACCATAACCACGTTGGAGACCCAGCCGGGGTACTGAATCTCAGACACGAAGCCGGCCTTGAGGAGTTTCGCCACCTCCTCCCTGATGGGCTCCGCCAGCTTGTCTGCAGTGGACCTCTTCTTCTGCTGAACGGGGCGTGTTCCCGGGTCCAGGTTGAGGCGCTGGCAAGCCACATCCGCGTCAACCCCCGGCATCTCCGCGGCGTTCCAGGCGAAGATGTCACGTTCTTCTGGATGCACTCCAGCATCCTGCCTTGGTCCTCCGTGGTCAGCCCCCCGCTGACGCGGATCTTCTCCACCCTTCCTCCTCGGGTGAGCACCTCCAGCTCCTCCACTTACTCTGCTGCCTCCAGCCTGGATTGCTCCCCCATCCCTCGGCATCCCCTTCCTCCGGAACGGGTACCTCTACCTCCATCTCTCCTCCCACGGCCCTCACTTCGGCCACCTCCTCCAGATCTCCTCTTGCCGCCTCCTCTGCGCAGTCCTTCACTCCCAGCTCCTCCCCTCCTACTTCCTGCTCGACCTCCTCCATTCTTCTCCCCATCTCCTCGGCCCCCTCCTGCCAGGAGATGGTGTTCACCGCAGTGACATAACACTCCCGCGCCACCTTTGGGTCCCCCCTAACCCTGACCTGGACCCCCTCAGCGTTGAACTTCAAGCATTGATGGAAAGATGAGGGGACGCAGCGGAAGGCACTGATAAGGGGCCTCCCGAAGATGGCGCTGTAGCTGCTGGGGGCGTCCACGATGACGAACTTGTAGTTTCGGGACTGCCCCCCCCCCAAGGTGACATGGAGACCAACTCCTCCCTCTACCTCCTTCCTTTCTCCTGAAAACTCGAACAAGGGCCCGTCTGAGGCCAGCACCCTCTTGGCCTCCACTTTCATTGCGTCGAACGCCTTTTTGAAGATGACGTTGACGGAGCTCCCGTTGTCCACGAGGATCCGAGAGACGGTGAAGTTCTCGATGGCCGCCTTGATGACCAGCGCATCGAAGAACGGATCCTCGTGGTCTGGCATATCACTCCTGGAGAAGGTGATCCTCTCCTCCGGTGGCGGGGTCTGGGATGTAGAGGCGACGCTCCGCCGGTACATGGTGTGGAGACTAGCTTTGCGGGAGGCCTCGACCCCACTCCCCCGTGGATCACTCTGATCCCTCCTCGGGTTCCCACATCCACCCGGTCTTCGCAACGATCCTCCTCCGCCTGAGGCATGACCTCCTCAATCCTTACTTCCTGCCGCCCCTGCTGCTGCTGCTGCTCCCTATTCCCCCTCATCTCGAGGAACTCCAGACAGGTGGCTGTTGCATGCCCCTCTTCCTGATGGAAGTCGCAATAGGGCAGCTCCACCCTGACCTCTCTTCTCCACCTCCTCCACACTCCTCTCCTGGCTCCCAAGGCTATGGCCATGGCTTCTTCTTGATCGGGGAGCCGGGGCCTCTGGCCCTGCCTCCATCCCGGGGGGTGGAACTGATCTTGTCTCCCCTGGTGGTGATCCCTTCCGAAATACCCTCTCTGCGGCCCCTACCCCTGCCACTCGGGTCTCCATCCTAGCCGCCGGTCGGGCTCTTGACGCCCCCACCTCGGCTGCTGCTGCCCCTGGAGATGCCTCTGCTCCCTCTGCCTGGGGTCTCCTCTCCTATCCTCCTGTCCTCTTCCTCCCTTCGACTCCTTTTCCTCTTCAGTCGCCCACCTGGCCAGCTTCCTCGCAAATTCTGGGTTCGACGCCTCCCCGTCGACTTCTCTTGCCGCCCTCTACATCAACTCCTCATAGGAGAGGGGAGGAACTCTCTTCAGCTCCATTCGGAAGAAACCCTGTTGCAGGCCCAGGGTAAACGCCATCATCAGACTATGGCCCGGCATCTACTGGACCTGAGTAACCTCCTCCTGGAATCGGTACACATAGCTCCCCAACGTCTCGTTCACCCCCTGCTTTATGTGGAACAAAGACTCGGACTCCTTCTTCCTCTTCTTCGAGGTGGTGAATCTCAGCATGAACCCTCGGCGCAGGTCCTCGAAGCAGTAGATGGAGCTGGCCGGGAGCTGGTGGAATCACTCCCTTGCCTTCTCCCGGAGGGTGATTGCGAAGAGCCGGAATTTGAATCCGTCCGACATCTGACGGATGGAGACCACATCCTCGAACCATTGGACATGCTGGACCGGGTCTCCCTTCCCGGTATAGTAAGACATCTCGGGTTCCCTGAACCCTCTAGGACTGGAGCTGAGGAGACCAGCTCGCTGAAAGGACTGCCTCCCCCCACTGGGCGAGCTGGCGAGTCTCGCGAGCCCAGCTCGCCGAACCGGACTCTGCCTGCCGAGCCGGGGAAGAGCTCGCGCCCTGGGAGCTCGCACCCTCGGCCTTCCTCGGCCACTTCCTTCCCAGCTCGCCGGTCGGGAGCGTCCTCGCCCAAAGAGGGGGCGGCCGCGATTTGGGCTACCGGAGTCGAGCACTCGGCACGCGCGCCGAGTGCGCACTTGACGAGGCCCAGCACCTCGTTCCTGAAGTCTTCCAACATCCCCACTATTGCGAGAGGCGGGGGGGGGGGCGGCGAGTTCTGCCTGTCAGATCCTTGTCCTCCCGTCATTGAGCTCGCCTAAGCCTTTTTGCTCTGACCACTATCCACGCTCACCGCACCAAAATGTTGAAACCGGAATCCGGTCTCCTATGGAGTTCGACCCTTGGGGAAGGGTGGTCTTGCGCCTACTTTGCTCCTGCAAGAAAAACAATAAAGAAGGCAAGAAGAAACAGACCCAAGGGCTCGGCAGGGAGGTCCCACCACAAACCCGGAAGATCTCAGAGCGCTTCCCCTCCTTAGCCAGAAGCTGAGCTAAGGTACCCTCAGAAAGCACTCGAAGAATGGGGCAGGAGAGCACAGGGAAGAACCTCCTTTCTGGGGTACCCCTTGGGTCCTATTTATAGTTTTTGAAATCCGGACTGCCAATAACCAAAAGAACTGACCTGATATTACCAGAAAACCCTCGGTTGGGTCTGCCAACATCCAAACTCCGCTGTTTTGAAGGGCTATGGGCAGACCAGCGGGGCAAAACAGTAATAAGTACCTCACACATATGGGCGAGCTGGGGAGTTTTGGCCACCTCGGCATGTTCTGCTCGCCTATGTTGCCGAGCTCCACTGCGAGGGAGCGAGTTGTGTGTCGCTCGGCGAATGCCGAGCTCGGAGTCGCCGATCGTCGATCTCTGGTCGACGGATGCCGAGCTCTGGGTCGCCGATCGTCGATCTCTGGTCGACGGATGCCGAGCTCGGGCTCGCCCCCTTTACTGTCGAGCTCTCCTATTGTCCCCAGCCCGATTTGCCTATACCCTGGTGGCCTTGCTCGCCGGACACGGGGTTGTACACTACCCTGATTTTGAAAAGACAGAACTTTTCAAATGCTTCATTTTTAGTTTTAAGAAGATATATATGACAAAATCTAGAGCAATCATTTATGAAAGTGGACATATACTTCCTTCCTCCTATAGTGACAAAACTTTTAAAGTCACGGATCTCGGAATGTATAAGCTCTAGAGGTGTTGTGCTCCTAGTAACTGCACTAAAAGGTTTCCTAGTGATCTTAGTCTGAGCACACACTTCACATTTCTCAGGTTGATTGTTAGTGTCTAGTGTGATCTGGTGAGTTCTAGATATTTAGAACATTTTCCTATAGTGCATGTGTCCTAGTCTCTCATGTAAAGTCTTAGGGCTAATTAGGTTTTGAAAATGTTTAAGTTGTCTGCCTAATTCACCTGGAGGGGGGTGAATAGGTGAGTTCTGCGTCTTTTTGCGGAATAAAAATTTGAACGAGCGATGCACAAAAAGTAAACAAACATTCACAGATGACACCAAGAATTATAGTGGTTTCCCAATATTGGGTACATCTACTTTCCAGCTCACCGATCTAGCAACGCACTAGACTCGGCTATACACTATTCTCTCGGATTGATAACAATCCTACAACACGGAATAATGTTCCTACAACTCGAAGCAAAACCACCCATACAACAACTCAGAGAAAATCTCCTACAACTCGGAGTAAAACTCCTACAAGACTCGGAGAATAACTCCTACAACAATAAAATGAATTTACAATCAGAAATACTATCTTATCTTCACAGATCTGGTTGGAACTCAGCTTCTTCCTTCTTGAAAATTGAACAGCCCTTATCAAAAAAGTTGAGGAAGAAATCTGAGAATCCTTGGATCTGAGAACGTTGGAATCAACACGATCAAGGAATAGATCTGTCGATGTTGAAAATCTTGATTTGTTGAAACTTCTTGTTTTGAATCTCTTGGATCGAGAAAGAAGATCGACGATGAAGATAGAGCGGCGGCAGCGGCGCTTCTCGATTTAGAAATTTAATAACGATTCATAAACTTGGAAATTCTTCTTGTTAGAGTTAGTCGATTATGATAAGACCTTTGTTGGATACTTGGAAATTCTTCTCGATTTAGAAATTTAAGAACGATTCAGAAACTTGGAAATTCTTCTTGTTAGAGTTAGTCGATTATGATAAGACCTTTTATAGGACTTGCCTAACAGTCATAATCACATTAAATGATAGCCACGTGAACTAATCAAGCCTTAATGAGATTTGAAATCGAATTTATCAAAACTTAGGAAATTTCAGAAATCTGAACTGCATTTCTCGAGTGAAGGATAGACTTCTCGAGTAGATGATTCTGGTTCTCGAGAAGTGGTATAGAGATCTCGAGAAAAATACTTAAGAAAAATGTAGAAGTGGAATTCTGGTATCTCAAGAAACATTAGACCTATTACTCGAGAAAAGTTCTTCTGTTTCTCGAGAAAATATATTTGTTACTCGAGAAATAACTTCTGGTTCTCGAGAATAATTCTGGCCTTCTCGAGAAACACTTCTGGCCTCTCGAGAAATAATTCTGGACTTCTTGAGAAATAATTCTGGTCTTCTCGAGAAATAGACTTAGAAAAAAAATTTGACTTAAATTTTGAGTTTACTTGAGGAGACAGGATCTACCCGAGTACCATAAGGCTTTCTCGAGAACTTCACTAGGCTTTCTCGAGAACAGCTTTTGCTACTCGAATACATGACTGAGCTTACTCGAGTACTAAGTTCAATTCTACTCGAGTACTGTAAGTCCTTTTCGAGAATAATACTTAGAAAAATTTCTTAACAAAATTTTTAATTCTTTTTCTTAGAGAATAGCAACCCAGAGTTTCTTCCATATATTTAGCACTTGAAAAATAAGTGTCCTAATAGAGAGACTACACATGAGTCAACACCATGGATCACACAATTAGGGATTACATTGTATGGTCCTGTGTTTGGTGACTCATTGTAGACTGACATTGGTTCACACTTGACAATTATAACCAGCAAGCACTCAACTAGAAAAGAGTATCAAATACAAACTTAATTCATCTTAATTCAAGGGTGACTTCATACAAATTTGGGTTAATGTGAATACAATACCCAACAATCTTTCCATATTTGTAGAAGTCAGAACTCTCTACACTAAGGTGAATTACATTAAGATAAACAAATAAAGTAACTATCAAATAGAGTAATAATGAGGAATGCTATTAAAAAAATCTGATCATCACAATTAAAAGATTTATATTTATAAATATTATCCAGGAAAAATCCAATTCCATAAAATCTCAAAAGTGAAATTTCTGATCATCTTCTATCCCTTCTTGGTCTGATGTTGTTGCTGCTTTTGAAGTTTGTCTTCTTGTCTTTGGAAATACATGTATGTCTTTGGAAAATATTTGGCTGGCCTGGGAGGAGCAGTTGGATCATCTCGACTGTACTTTCTATCATGTAGTATTCTGAGAGTCATGAATTTTTCATATTGCATCCATTCAGTATGAGAGTAGTAATCATCCTTGTGTCCACTGAATTCCACAACCAATCTTAAACTGTCAAGAATGATGTATTTTGATGTTGGGCTCCATACTTCAGCAAACTCTCTTTCAACATGCTCTGGCATGGGAGTGGACCTACTAGCAGAGGCACGGTCACCATACTTTCTTCTTTTAGATTTTTGTATCTTAGGAAATACTTGAGGAGGCATAATAGCCTGTTCAGGATCCCATGCTTGTTCATAAGTCTTAAGAGGAAGTAGAGATTGAAATATTTAGGCCCTGGAGAGAATGTAGGCATGTTTACATCCAGGCTTGCAGGAGGGGGTGTAGAAGGGTCAATAGAGAGGTCAGGGAAAAACTGATTGTGCATCCATATTGCAGTATCATATGTATAAAGCTTTGTACTCTTAACTTCTTTTAGTACCGATGCTTGAATTTCTTTCATTTGGCCATCCCATTGATCTTTCATTATTTGTACTTTTCTCTATGGCTGTTCTTTCACTAAATCCTACCTCTTTCTAACTTCTACAGATAGGGTGCTAATGACTTCTTCTTTGAAAGTCTCAACTTCTTCACATGTTTTGAAGTTGCATTCTTGAACTTTCTTTTCTAATTGTATCTGATTATTTGCAAGAGTGACAGATTGTTCCATTACTTCACCAGTACTTGTAATGATGTGATCTATAGATTTCCCTCCAATTTGTAAAATCCTTTTGAATCCATCTGTATTGTTTTGGATTTCAGCAATTCTCGGCTCATCTCTTTCTCCAAGGCAGTTACCTTATCAGTTACAACTTTAAGAGAAGTATCAAAATATTTTCTCTTCTCAGCCATCATGGCTTAAATTTTACTTAAGATATTGTTTTCAGACAGAACTGTAGTTTGAAGAGGTGGAGTAGGTAGAACTGGAGTAGTCCAGGGACAATTTCTTCAATGAGTACTGTGGAGGTAGAAGTTAGTTTTCTTCTGACTGTAGTGTCTTCATCTTCAGCATCTTTAGCTAATATGGTGGGAATGTTGAAATGTAGACTAGGAAGAGGAGGTTCAACATCTTCAGCAGGTATTTCTTCTTCGGTTTCAGAAAGAACAACTGTATTTTCATCTTTCTCCCTGGACAGGAGACTGGGACTTTGAGATGGTTCAGGTTCTGATGGATGTTCTGAAAGAGGAGACTGGTTTGGTTCAGGAGAATGTTCTAGATGGATGGTTCTGGTTGAGAGGAATCTTCTTGCTGAGATGGATGGTCTACTTCTGGCAGAGGGGATAAAGGCTCCTTGGATGTGAGCTCCTCTATCATCTTGTCAATATCTGCAGTTGTAGACATAATTTGTTCATTTACCAGAGTATCAGTCAGGATTTCTGGATCAGCCATGTCTGTAGGAATAAATCTTGAATTATCTTCTGGAAGAGAGGTGTCTCTGGCAGCAACAGATGGGAGACTGTATTAATAGCAGCAGTTGGATCTTCTGTCATCCCTTACCTCTTTAGTAACTTTCATCAGGACGATGAGAGACTGTCACATTTCCTTCGCGGATTGGTAGTGAATCAGATTCTGCAACATGGAATCATCGACTGCACTTGCGATGATATTTTTGTCTTTCTTGTCCAAAGAGACAAGTGTGATCTCATATTTGTCAAGATCCATAAGCTTCTTTGGAACTTGCTTTGTTGGTCAATGGTGGAGACTGTCATAGGAACATAGAGTCCTTCTTCCACAATCATAATGATCCTTGGATCCACAGCTTCCATGAAGAATTTTATTCTTTCTTTCCACATGGGAAGTTAGTCTTCGTGCATAAGGGAAGCTTAGCAAAATCCTTGGCTTTTGTCCATGCTTGTATCCTTTTTAGACAACTAGGGGCAAAATATGTTCAAGGTGTTAACCTTTTTGATGAACAACCTCTCTCTTATACCAATTGAAATTTTTTAAATTGTCTACCTAAATCACCTAGAGGGGGTGAATAGGTGAGTTCTGCGTCTTTTTGCGGAATAAAAAAATTGAACGGGCGATGCACAGAAAGTAAACAAACATTCACGCACAACACCAAGAATTATAGTGGTTCCTCAACTTTGGGTAGATCCACTTCGACCTCACCGATATAACAACGCACTAGACT
>CM077155.1:146545666-146607425 GCA_039583875.1 Platanthera guangdongensis | reverse complement strand
CTTAGCTCGGCTTCTGGCTAAGGAGGGGAGCACGCTGGATCTTCCGGGTTTGTGGTGGGACCTCCCTACCGAGCCCTTGGGTCTGTTTCTTCTTGCCTTCTTTGTTGTTTTTCTTGCAGGAGCAAAGTAGGCGCGAGACCACCCCTTCCCCAAGGGTCGAACTCCACAGGAGACCGGATTCTGGTTTCAACAGGTAGAAAACAACTAGACATGAAAATAAAGAAGTTTAGAAGTGATAGAGGGGGAAAATACGTGTCCAGTGAGTTCAGATGTTTTCTTGCCTCTCAAGGCATCATAGCAGAAACCACCGCTCCTTACTCACCTCAATCTAATGGTATAGCCGAGGGAAAAAATAGAATGTTAACAGAGATGTTGAATTATATGCTCCTGACTGTTGGCATGCCTACTGCTTATTGGGGAGAAGCAGTTTTAGCTGCAACTCACATTCTGAACAAAGTCTCTCATACTAAGTTAGATGTTACACCCTACGGGCTTTGGTTTAAGAGACCCCCGTCTTTAACTAGACTTAGGATCAACACGTGTGTCTACTTAGGTTGTGCTGAAGATAGTGATGCAGATAGATTCTTAGACCTATCTAATAATATAATTATTGAATCTAGGAATGATGTGTTCTTTGAGGATAAGTTCCTTAAAGACAAGAACCTGTCACTCCCAGGCATGCAAGCAACTATTATTAAGGAAGAACCTGAATCAGTACCGAACACCTCCTATTCAGTCTGCGGTAGACAATAGTGTCTAGAGTCTAGAAGGACTTCGGTGAGAGAGAGAACTCTCGGAACCTTCAGTAGTGATTTTATAACTTACCACGTCGAGGCTGATCCATCTACCTATAAGGAAGTGATGAGATCAAGGAATTCACTACTCTGGAAAGAAGTTATTAATGAAGAGATGAACTTTCTACTTCAGAACAACACCTGGAAGTTAGTTGATAAGCCAAAAGGGGCTAAAACAACATGATGTAAGTGAGTTCTGAAAAAAGCTAAATCTTGATGGTAGCGTAGCTAAGTATAAAGCACGCATGGTGGCTGAAGGTTTCACATAAGTTATTAGAGTGAATTACTTTGATGTATATTCACCAGTATGTCACTTAGCAACCATTAGGATCTTACTTGCTATTGCGTCTATTGAGAACTTCATTGTTCATCAAATGGATGTTAAGACTGCATTCTTGAACGAAGATTTGACCGAAGAAATATACATAAGCCAACCTAAAGCCTTTATAGTAGAAGGTCACGAAAGCAAGGTCTTTAAGTTAATCAAATCACTATATGGACTAAAACAAGCATCAAAGTTATGACATGAGAAGTTTGACTATAGTGTAAAGAACATGGGATTCATATCGAGTCATTCAGATAAATGTCTTTACATACGCCATAGATCAAATAAAGTCACTATAATATGCTTGTATGTGGATGATATGCTGATTCTTAGTTCTGATCAATCTGACTTGGATGACGTTAAGTCAGGACTAATGAAAGAGTTTAGCATTAAAGACCTAGGTGTAGTTGAGACTATACTAGGCATGCAAGTGAGCTTTGGGAAAAATGACATTATCTTAAGTCAAAGCCACTATATAAAGTCCATGTTAGATACGTGGGGATACAGTGAACGTAGAGCAGTGGAGACACCTTATGATTATAATAATCGCTTGAAGCCCAATGATGGAGCTGCGAATAGATAGTTAGACTATGATAAACTGATTGGTAGTCTCATGTATGTCATGGTCTGCACAAGACCTGACATAGCTTTTACGGTCGGCATGTTAAGTAGATTCACTAGTAATCCTATTCAAGACCATTGAGATGCCCTCGATTGTCTAATGCGACATCTAAAGCACACCCAAAAGTATGTTTTATGTTACCATGGTCATCCTCCAGGTTTGGAAGGTTATTCTGATGCATCATGGTGTTCAGAATTAAACGACAGCATGTCCACTAGTGAATTTATCTTCACATAAGGAGGAGTAGCTGTAGCCTGGAAGTCCAAGAGGAAATCATGTATCGTACTATCTTCTATGGAATCTGAACTCTACGACCTAGCTTCAGCTGGAGAAGAAGAAGAGTAGATAAGATATTTGGTGATGGACATTACACTGTCGAGCCTGAAATTGAGTTCTGTTGCAGTTTACTGCGACAATCAGGCTACTAAAACTATTGCTACGAACACTTTGTTTAATGAAAAAAGAAGGCAACTAAGGATGAAACAAGCCTGTTTGACCTCCCTCACAAGTCAAGGGATTATTACCCTAGTTGATGTGAGGTCAAAAGATAATGTTGCAGACGCCTTGTCAAAAGGATTAAATAGAGCTCTCACAATCAAAATATTGGGGGAAATGAGATTAAAGTTCATAGAAATATGAAACTTCCTCCTATATTTATATTTTGATAGCAAGAACCTATAGTCTCAATATTCAAGCATCTAATAACAGACTGAAAACCCCAAATAATTTCTTGATGAAATCCCAAGATGGTTAGATGTTAGTCATTCTACACTTGATGACTTAACATGTTTCTCATTATAAGTTGATTTGAGAATTATTCAACTGGGAATAGAAAGTCATTGTATAAGTTAATATAACATTAGTGATCATAGCACATTATTCCACATTTGATAATGTTGCAAATGATGGTATGTCAAATCATATGATGAGGTACATAGTGGTCACTAATGAGTAAGATAACAACGTTTGATTTATTAAAATCAAAACTTGACTGGTACTAGCTAGACTGGATAGATATGTTGACAGTGTTACTTCATTACTACTACAAATACTAAGCTCATTAGGTATAGCTAGTTTACTTTGATATATCACTGCATATATTTATGAATTCATATAGTCTAACTTATGAAATTCTTTGCAGGCACTGGTGAAGGTGGATGAGAGAAAGTAGATTTTGACATGAATGCTGATTATCTACTCTCTGAGCAGAATTGTTATTTATTTTCTGATCCATTGTTAATTTTTAATTTTTCAGACTTTTGATTCATGAGTAGCACTATATACCTGGATGTTAAATGTTACTGTTTTTTTGCTAAACTCCTATTTTGCTTTATTGTGCTAACTCTTATGAAAATATGTAAAGTCAAAAACTTAGTCGTTTAGTATATTCTACTTCTTGCACTCCGAGACGTAAATGTTTTTTGTCATAAATATAGGAGGAGACTGTTAATATATATTTGGACAATTAACAGGTTCGGAGGATTAACGGGTCGTGTCAGATATACAGATATCCAATACCCGCAGATACTCCTAAGGTTTGCTTTATATACCTACTAGGGGCAACAGATAAAGGATTCCACTTTGATCCCCATCTGGATGCTTCGAGCGACTTAACAACTAGTTTAAGGCTCAACCATGACTATGAATACATGTGTGGATGTCACAATAAGCCATATGTTGAGACAATAGGGCTTCTAAGGGGTGAAAGACTTGGGCATAGAGACCGTGGCAAAAATATGGCTCCATACTCGATATGATTATAACATTTTACCTACAAGTGTCGTGTAATTTGGGGTCCGATCAGCCCCCACAACATACAAACTTCACAAACTAAACATTATGAAAGGGCATAAATAATGAAATTAACACCTACTAACACAATGTCTAACCAACTAGCGGAAGTAAATATGAAATCATAAACTACAAAAGAGAATCTCCCCATCAGTAGAAACACAACGTTCGGTCTTATGATTGTTACAAGGAATCATATAAATGTTCATATAACCATGACAAAAATACATTTCGATATGAATCTTGGGGCACACAGACCCAATACATGAAATGAAAGAAAAACAACCAAAGTAGATTTTGTATGGTTGTATTTGAATAATATGTTGTTGTTGAGGTATATTTATATAATTGGAAACAGATTCTTAATGAGTTTGGTATAAATCTGGTAGACATCCAATAACATGTCGAGGATTTAAGGTTATGCCTATAAATACCCTCGTTGGGGGCAACGTGGAGGTTGTTCTAAACTTGACGGCCATACAGGATGCTTCGAACGCTCTAACATTCTCGAAGTTTTTCGTTTTAAGTGCCCTAGTCCCCACTCTCGCGTAACCATCCTGCTCCTATTTTTCTGTAAAATCAGGCAGCGCCGCTCAGGATTTTCTTGTGATTTCGCCATTAGCCGCGCAATAGTTTTTTCGTCGTTCGTTCGCTCCTGATTTGTGAGTTTCTCCTTTTGTCGCTAATCTAAAGGAGGAAGAGCAGGGAAAGGTTGTCTCCGCATATCGCAGCTTTGGTTTTTCCGCTATAGTTGTGATTTCTATGCCACTTAGTTCGTGCGTTTATGCCCACTTTGCAAGGAATAAAGCTTGGTCCCTGTTCGTCTTCATCTTAGATCGAGAAAAGGAGACTTCTCTACGCCTCAGATTGGGTAGCAGAACCCGCTGCTCTTCACTCGTTCTTTAATTTTGCGATTTTTTGGCATAACCGACCGATTGAGAAGAGGTTTCCCTGTAGCAGAACGAGGCTAAACGATAAATTATGGGCTCTACCAGGGTTCGCTCCCAACTCTCGAGATTTAGCTGCTTTGTCATTCATAGATCTGCAAAAGGAGTCGCCTTTTGTAGTTGATCTGTGTGCACCAGCCACTATTGATATAAGAGAGGATTTCATCCCGCCGGATCTTACTTCCTAGTGCTTGGAAAGGGGCATACAATATCAAAGGGAAGTAAGCTTTCCTCTTGTTCCGATGATCAAACTAGAGAAATTCTCAAATTCAAAATTTAGTGTCTGGAAGAAGAACGCCCAGTTCGGTATGAAGTATTTAAATATATTTTATACTGTGCAGTCCGATTTTGCATCTTATGCATGAGGAGAAGATGAGGATCAGTGGATCGGTGATGAAAACTTTTATCTCGATTATCTCCTTAATTGTCTCTCAAACAGACTGACAGAGACCTACATCAAGATGAAAACTGCAAAGGACATCTAGGATGCTCTAGAGGAGTAGTTCAGAGAAGAACAGAATATGTCAAAAATGCATCTGGTGGTTAAATTCATGGCATTTACCTTCGATGAAGAGAAAGAGATTCTTCTCCATGTTACAGACTTTGAGACTCTTATTGACATGCTCAACAGTGAGAACCTTCCATTGTCTGATAGTTTGTTGCAGGAGCTATCATTTTAAACTCTCACCGGCATGATACTCTTTTAAAATAGAGATGTATCAGAAGAAGACGCAGGTTGGTCTTAAAGACCTCAAACGATTCATTTGTATTGAGAACGAGAACAAGACTAGACATGTTTAGAGGCGATTAGTAAGCAGAAATCTACTACTAACATGGGTATGTATCCTAAGCGAAAGCCTAAGCCTAAAAAGACAAAACTGCCAATCAATGCACCTGAAGTTGCAAAAACTAGCAAAAGGATTAAAAAATTCAAAAGCAAGTGCTACAATTGCAACAAATGGATTCACAGTGCTTGTGAATGCATGCAACATAAAAAGGCGAATCCAGCACACCACTTACCAACTTTATTGTCATGGTTGGAAAAGGAAAGGCCAGTGTAGAATGGTGGCAAGATTCAGGTGCTACATGTCACGTTTGCAACAACTCTACTCTGCTAAAGGTTATCACTGCAGCCAAAGAAATTGTGACTGTTGCGAATGAAGACACTACAGAGGTACTCCAGACTAGGATTCCAGATTCATTATTCTCTTTAGGTAAGCATTTAATTTTGAAAAATGTTAAATTTATACTCACATTAGCTACTAATTTAGTTTCAATTAGTTTTTTGTGTGATGCTGGTATGTCTATTAACATTAGTGGTGGTAGAACAACCTTAATGGTTAACTCGAATTACTTTGGTTGTGCATATGTCTTGCACGAAATGTATACAATGAGTCTAGCAAACGAAGTAATAAATTGAATTAGTTCAAATCAGATAGATCCTAAGACTTTACATACAAGAGTAGGACACATGAACTATAGAAAACTATTCTTGCTAGCTAAAACTCATAATATTCCATAAGACACAACAATCAAGTTTGATAAATGTGAGATTTGTGCCAAAACTAATATAACTAGAACACTTTTAATCAGTTTTGTAGGAGTACGCAATTTCTAGAGTTAATATATTCTGATATTTGTGAATACAAAGGTTGTCATAAGATGAGGTTAGAAGTATCTAATAACTTTTATCGATAACTACTCTAAATTAAGTCGTATTTATCTTCTTAAATCCAAAATGAAGCATTTGATAAATTTTGTATTTTTAAAAATAGGATAGAAAATCAACTTGACATGAAAGAAGTGATAGAGGGGGAGAATGTGTATCAGTAGAGTTTAGAGATTTTCTTGCTTGCAATGACATAGTTCTTGAAACCACTGTCCTGTAATCACCCTAATCCAATGGTATCGCTGAGAAAAAGAATACAACTTTAACAGATATGTTAAATTCTATGCTTCTAACTGCTAGCATGTCTTTTGTATATTAGGGTGAAGTTGTCGTTACATCAAATCACATTCTTAACAAAGTTTCTCATGCAAAATTGAAATAAACACCATATGAGCTTTGGTTTAAGATACCTCCTAAATTTGATAATCTTAAGACTTGAGGATATATCACTTATCTTAAGATTCCCGCTCCTACGAGATCTAAGATTAGACTTATAACAAACACATGTGTCTATCTAGGATGTGCAAAAGATAGTGTTGTTGTACAACCCTGTATTCGCTGACTGGACCCCTTCACCGAGTTCGGGGCATTGCGGGACATTCAGGTCCAAGATGGCCAAAGTGGGCGAGTGGGGTTACCAGATCAGCACTCACCCATGGAGAGCGAAAGGGTTCCCGCCCATAACAAGTCGGGAGGCTCCCTCCCATAGCAGGCACGAGGGATCTCGCCTATATAGGCGAGTGGCATGTTGATCTCACATCCACCCTTTTAGGGAACCGCGGAGGCGAGTGCCTAGCTCACCCTGGGGCTCGCCCCCTTCAGGCGAGTGGTGCCTTCATGGACCAATCACCTAGTGAGGTCCAGAGGCAGAATTATATGAATGCCCTTGAAGGACTACAAATAGCCCACCAGGACAGCGAAGCTACGCTGTTGGCAGACCCAATTGGACTGCGTATAGTAATTCTGAATAACGGAGCTATGCTTTTGGCAGACCAAGGTCAGAAATCTATAAATAGAACTAAGGAGGGACCTTTGGAGTAGCAGGGTTCAACAGCTTTCTCTTGCCTTCTTCCTTCTTTAGGCTCTCTAAAGTGCCCAAGCTCAGCATTAGCTTAGGAGAGGAAGTGTTTTTGATCTTCTAGGTGTGTGGTTGGATCTCCCGGTTGAGACCTCGGTTCTGTTCCTAAGTTCCTTAGTCTTCGGTCTGGTGTGCTAGCTAGAGAAAAGTAGGTGTGAGGCCATACCATCTTGGGACCCCGAACTCCACATAGATCGATTTCTGGTTTCAACACTTTGGTGCGGTAAGAGTGGAGATTGGCCAGCACAGAAGAACCTCAACTAGTTCAATGGCTGGAGATGAAGAGCAAGGTTCTGGTCGAGAGCAATCGCCACCCCCGCCGGGTCTGGCAAATATAGGCAAGTTCGAGGATTTCAGAAAGGAGGTAATGGAGACCTTGCACCATTGGCTCAGCGCCACACGCGAAGAGTGCTCAACCCCTGCAATCCCAGTGGTCACGCAACCCACCCTAAGCGAGAATGCCCTGGTCAGGAAGACCAGGAGGGGGAAGGAAAGCGAGATCCACGTGCAGGATCCCGTTGGGCGAGAACTGTTCCCCGGATCGCTGAGTGCGGGCCATATTAGTGAGATGATCCCACGAGAACTACCTACTCGTGTGATAGGCGGGAGCCCCTTCAACGAGTTTGTCATGTCGGCCCCTGTTCCAGAGGGGTTCAGGGAGCCAAAGATGTCCTATTACAGCTGTAGGGACAACCCCGTTCAGCATGTCCAGTGATTCGAGGACACGATTTTCATAAGGAAGATGACTGACGCTTTCAATGACCGACTCTTTGCAATATCCTTCAAAGACAAGGCGAAGGACTGGTTCCACCAGCTTCCCAATAGTTCAATTTACTTCTACGCAGACTTGCGCCAGGCTTTTATGTTGAGGTTCTCAACTTCGAAGAAAAGGAAAAAGGGTGCGGAGTTCCTTTTCGCAGTCAAGCATGGATCGGAGGAGACCCTGACGAGTTATGTTGACTGATTCCAGAATGAAGTCCTTGTTATGGAGGAGGTGCCAGGATTTATCCTAATGATGGCCTTTACCATGAGGCTGCAGGAAGGGTTCTTTAGGGTGGCACTAAAACGGAGGCCACCACTGTATTTTGAGGAGGTGATGGAAAGGGAAGCGTAGGAGATCAAAGGATAAGCAACAAACCCCAATTTTATTAGGAAGCTGGTCAGGTTGGGAGGAAGCGAGGAGAAGGAGCATGGGGAGAGCAGGCATCAGGCTGAGCCCAGGGGGCAAGGACTCCCAAGGCAACATCAAGGGTGGGGTTACCAGGAACCCACCAATCAGCCGGGCTGGAGGAAGCAGGAAGGGCCAGTTCAAGGCCAAGGAAGAAGATTCTAGGGAGGAGGAAACTATCAAGGGGGCAGGGGAGGTTCAATCCCCCTAGGTGGAGGCAGGGCTCAAGGCCACCTCTCCCCTCCCCGCTCCATAGCATCAAGCCATGGCGATAGCCGAGGATGGGTTGAGATGAGGAGGATAGGTCGAGGGGGATGGAGAGGAGTAGTGGTGGATTTGTCATACTTTGACTTCCATCAGGAGGAGGGTCATGCAACTGCCACCTGCCACGAGTTCCTAGAGCTTAGGAGGGGTTGAGGACAAGGGCAGCGACAACCAGCAGTGCGGATCAAAGAGGTGGTCGTGAGGGCCGATGAAGACAGGTGCGAGGAGATGGATGGCATAGGAGGCTCTGGAAGGATTAGTGTGATCCATGAGAGGTAGGGATGGAGGCCACCCATAAGGGGAGCCTTTAAATGTTGTTCCGGCGCAGCGTCACCTCAACATTCCAGAACCTTCCTCCTATAGAGAGGATCACCTTCACCTCAGGAGATATGTTGGATCATGAGGATCCATTCTGCGACGCGCTGGTAGACAATGGGAGCTCGGTCAACGTCATCTTCAAGAAGGCGTTCGACGAGATGAAGGTGGAGGTCAAGAGAGTACTAGCCTCAGATGGACCACTCTTCGGATTCTCAGGGGAGAGGAAGGAGGTAGAATGAGGAGTGGGGCTTAACGTGACTCTAGGGGGTCAGTCCCGCAATTGCCAGTTCGTGATCGTGGATGCCACAACAACTACAATGTCATCTTTGGACGACCCCTCATCAGCGCATTTCGATGCGTCCCCTCATCCTTCCATCAGTGCCTCAAGTTCAACGACGGGGGGGGGGGGGGGGGGGGGGGGGGGGTCAAGTCCGGGTCATGGGGGACCCAAAAGTGACAAGGCAGTGCTACGTCACAGCAGTTAACACCATCTCATGGGTTGGAGAAGCCGAGGCGATGGGGGAGGTGATGAAGGAGTCGTCGACAGAGCTAGGGGAGGAGCATGTCTCCATTTCGAAGGAGGGTGCGGGAGGAGAGCTTAGAAAAGAAAATGAGATGTTGGCGATAGAAGAAGCGGTGTAGGAGGAAGTCTGTGCCCCAGGAGAGCATGCAGAGGAGGAATGGGAGGAGCAGTCTAGGCTGGAGCCGGTGAAAACGGTTGTAGAGCTGGAGGTTCTGACCCGAGCAGGAAAGGAGGAGAAGGTGCGGGTCAGCGAGGACCTAGGCAAGGGGATCGAGAAAGGATTATGGCATGCATTCTGTTAGAAACCAGGTCGGGCCCAAGGCTCCGAATTATCTACGGGAATTTTAGGTAATCCGGACTGGTCGACTGCAGTCGAATGATAACAACATCCCCAACTAAATATCCGTGAAAGGCTCCGAATTTCTACAAAAATATTCTGCGGTAGGTTGTTGAGACCCAGACTCGATCCTGGGACCTCCTTTATAAGAGGGGACTAACACCACCTCCCATACCCAAAATCGGAGCAGCGCATTTGGGCAGGAGAGGTGGTGTTAGTCCCCTCTTATAAAGGAGGTCCTGGGATCGAGTCCGGGTATCAACAACCTACCACGGAATATTTTCGTAGAAAATTCGGAGCTTTCCGCAGATATTTGGTTGGGGATGTTGTTGTCATTCGACTGTAGTTGACCAGGTCCGGATTACCCAATATTCCCGTAGATAATTCAGATCCTTGGGCCCGACCTGGTTTCTAACACATTCAAAAGTACGTGGATATCTTCACATGAAGCATGGTGGATATGCCCGGCATCGATGCGGACGTGGCTTGCCATCGGTTAAACCTCGACCCGGAGATCCACCATATCCGCCAATAAAAAAGGAACGTGGCCGACAAACTCAAGGGACCTACCCAGGAGGAGGTGGATAAAATTCTCAAAGCCGGGTTTGTATCAGAGATTTAGTTTCCAAGTTGGGTCTAAAATATTGTACTGGTAAAAAAAGGGAGATGAGAGGTGGAGGATATGCGTTGATTTTTCTTTGTTAAATAAAGCATGCCCCAAGTATTGCTACCCCTATCTTGTATTGACGTGCTGGTTGACTCAACCGTCATTTTCCCTGTAATGAGTTTTTTTGGATGCTTTTTCAGGTTATCATTAGATTAGGATGCACCCTCCAGGTATAAATGACATGTCTTTCATCACGAGCAACAGATGTTATAGCTATAACATGATGCCATTTGGGCTATGGAACGCATGGGAAACCTATCAAAGGATGACGGACGGGGTCTTCTAGGAGCAGAGGAGGAGGAACTTGGAGGTGTGTGTGGATGACTTGTTGGTAAAGACTAAGGATGTAAGCTCTCACCTCCAAGATCTGGAAGAAACTTTTTCCACTTTGCAAAAATATAAAATGAGGCTGAACCCCCAAAAGTGTGTTTTCGAAGCAAGTCGGGAGAAGTTCCTTGGACACCTCCTGACCCCGGCTGGAGTAGAGCCCAACCCAGATAAAATAAAAGCCCTAATAGAGCTGGGGTCACCCAGGAATGCCAAGGAGGTCCAGCACCTTACGAGGAAGCTTGCAGGGATGAGCAGGTTTCTTTCCCGGGCAGGAAAAAAGTGCTCACCCTATTTTATGGTACTGTGAGGAGGCCAAAAATTCGAATGGTCTAAGGAGTGTGAGGAGGCTTTCTAGTCTCTGAAATGTCAACTCTCCCCGCTGCTCCAATTTACTATGTGACAGAGACTGTAAGTTCCATCCTGGTCCGGGAAGAGGGCAAGAAGCAACTGCCAATTTACTATGTGAGTCGGGCCTTGAAGAATGCAGAGCTCAGGTATCCCATCCTGGAAAAGTTGGTCTTTCCTTTGGTCATCTTGGCTCAGAAGCTTCGACTTTACTTTCAAGCCCACTCAATACAAGTAGTGACAGATCACCCATTGTGTGGCATCTTTGAAGGGGTGGAGCTTTCAGGGAGGTTGGCGAAGTGGTCGTTGTGCGAACAAAAAAGAGAAATCGAAATTTAGACAATAATAAAGTTTTATTTCCAAAAAATGTAAGTATTACAGAGGTATGACCTCCCTTTTATAGAATGAAGGAGAAATGGGAGATTACAAATAAGCAATGTGAGACTAAATACATTTATGATAACTTGTGTCTAGACAAAATCAGACTATATAGGTCGCGTGGTTAGACTAGTAAGCTAACCCCTCGACCACATACACAAGAGATGAGAATCCGCCAGAGGAGACCGTAAGACTGCCCGATAACCAAGCTGCTGGAGAGAGACCGTCAGACCGCACGACCATCAAGCCGCTAGAGAGAAACCCTATACCGCCCGGTCTCCAAGCCACCAGAGTGAAACTGCCAGACCATCCAGTCTTACTTCAACACTCCCCCTCAAGCCGGAGCATATATATCAATCATGTCCGCTTGTCACAAATGTGAAAAAGGAAGCGGACACAGGCTTGGTGAAGATATCTGTCAACTCGTTGTCTGAAGTAACGAATAGAGTACAAATCTGGTTCATCAAGATCTCTTCTCAAATGAAATTGCAGTCAACTTCGATGTTCTTTGTTCTCTCGTGGAATACCAGATTTTTGGAGATATATATAGCAGCTATGTTATCACAGAACATAGGTAGAGGATGGTTATAGACTTCTCCTAAGTCAAACATGAGAGCCCGTAACCACTTTAACTCACAAGTGGTTGACGTCATACTCTGATATTCAGCTTCTGCACTGGACCTGCAGACAATATATTGTTTCTTGCTCTTCCAACTCACTAGTTTTCCTCCCACAAATGTGCAAAAGCCCAATGTGGACTTGCGATCACCTTTGTCGTCAGCATAGCTAGAATCTGAGTAGGCTTTGACCTTTAAATTTCCATTCCTCTAAAACAGTAGTACCTTACCTAGCGCCTCTTTGACATATTCCAATATCCTCAGGGAAGACTGTAGATGGCACTCCCTAGGAGCTTGCATGAATTGGCTTACCTTGCTTACAACATAAGAGATGTCGGGTCTTGTTACCATGAGATAAATGAGTTTGCCAAACAGACATCTATATCTTGTAACATCTGACAGAGGAGGCGAGTCATCTGTAGGGGTGGAAATAGGCCAGGCCAGGCAAGGCTTTATGGAAAATAGGCCTGACCTATATTAGTATTTTTGGGCCTAAGCCTGGCCTATTAGCCTGATGTAGGCCAAAATGTAAGCCTGGCCTAACCTATTTTGTAAAACTGGTAGGCCTGGCCTATAGACCTACTTAGATCTATTTAATAATTCATTTTTTAAACTCTCTCTTAATATACAATTAGTAATTAGGTATATATAATTAATTTATATTTGATTAATATTTAAGTTTATATAATAAATTTATATTAATTATTATTTTAAAATAATATAGGCCAACCTGCAGGCTTACATGCTAGGCTTTAATAATAGAGGCTTGAGCCTGTTTTAAAAACAGACCCAATTATAGGCCTATTTTTTATGGTAAATAGAAAATAGGTCAGGCCAGGCCAGGCCATTGGCAGGCCAGGCCGCAAGCCCCTGATAGGCCGCCTGGCTTATTTCTACTCCTAGTCATCTGTCCAGGTTTTATCTTCTCTAGTAGCTATATGGCATCATGTAGGTTTATCCCAAGTTAAACCTGTCTCTTTTAGAAGATCAAGAGCATACTTACGTTGGGAGATGACCAAAGAATTGGGCTTTCAAGAGATTTCTATCCATAGGAAGTACTTTGGGTAGCCCATATCCTTCGTAATAAGGTGTTGACGGAGATGTTTCTTTGTCAGCACTATACCAGCCTGGTCTTCAACAGTGAGAAGAATATCATCCACATATACGACAAGAACCACCAGACCCAGGGCGGTTTTGTGAATGAATAAAGAGTGATCGGCACAGCTTCTTGTGAACCCAACTGTTGTCGCAATGCCACTGAACTTATCAAATCACGCCCGAGGACTCTGCTTTAGGCCATAGATGACCTTCTTCAGTCTGGATACACGTGTCTCCCCCTTAGCAACATACCCAGGAGGTTGCTCCATGTAGACATCCTCTTGTAGATCACCATATAGGAAGACATTCTTGACATCCAGTTGAGAAATGGGTCAATCCTCATTGACGGCTATGGATAGGAGAACCCAGATAGTGCTAAGACGAGCAACGAGAGAGGTGTCAAAGTAATCAACGCCATAAGTTTGAGTGAAGACTTTAGCAACTAGTCGGGCCTTGTAATGGTCCACACTGCCATATGGACGAAACTTCACAACAAAGACCCAGTGACAACCAACAACATCGGTGCCCAAAGGAGGAGGAACAAGAGTCCATGTACCCCGCTCGATGAGGGTGTCAATTTCCTCATCCATATCAGCCTTCCAATGACGAACATTAAGGGCATCCTAGTATGCTTGGGGAGTGTTAGTGGCAGAGATAGACAACGTAAAATTCCTGCGAGAAGGGATAAGATGAGCATAGGAAAAAACGACAGTAAGCGAATGTTGGGTACACGCCCGCACCCCTTTGCGAAGAGTAATGGTAACATCCAGGTCATCATGTTCATTAGTGTTTGGTGCATCCATGGAGGAGAGAGCTGACTCAGGAGTAGAGAGAAACAACGAAGGCGGAGAGAGCGGAGGAGGAGATGGTGGACATAGTGGAGGAGGAGGGATCTCGGTGGGAGTAAATGGGGTGGAGGTGACGGTAGGAGAAGAAGGAATATCAGGAAGAAGGGAGGAGTCGTGAGAGAAATATGACGCATTTTCAAAGAAGATAACATCCACGGAGACGAACTGCTTCCGAAGAAACGGATCAAAACAACAGTAGCCTTTTTGAGTGGAAGAGTAACCCAGAAAAACACACTTGGTGGCACGAGGAGATATTTTATCACGAGTGGCAGAGGGAGCGTGCACAAAAGCTGTACACCCAAAGATACGTAGAGGAAGAGGGAAGGGATCCTAGCCCGGATAGAGAATGGAGAACGGTGTGTGGCCTTGGAGAACCATGGAAGGAATGCGATTGATGAGATATCAGGAGATAAGAACGACATATCCCCAATAGGAGCGAGGTACCTGCATTTGTGTCATTAGGGTTCGAGCGACATCAAGGAGGTGATAGTTTTTGCGTTCAGCCATGTCATTTTGCTGCGAGGTATAAACACGGCTAGTTTGATGAATAATGTCATTTTGCACACAGAAAGAAGAAAAATCATGACTAAGATATTCTTTGGCATTATCAGAACGAAAAATCTTAATAGACGTAGCAAATTGCGTTTTAATCATATAATAAAACGATGTACATACAGATAATAACTCGCAACACTCTTTTAAGAGATACACACACGTACAACGAGAGAAATCATCAATAAAGGTTATAAAATACGAACTATCCCGACTTTACAACCCCATATTCACTGGGTGGGACCAAGATGCCCCAAGGACCCGGATTGGGCTAGTTTTGGGCTAAAACTAGATCAGATAAGTAAGTGGGAGGGAAGGCTCCCGCCCAACACCGGGCGAAAGGGTTCGCGCCTCGGGTCGGCGGGAGCCCACCAACCCTTGGCGTTGAGTGATGCTTCTCCACTCAATGCCTCCACCAGCCCTTTAGTTTTTAGGTTCCCGCCTGAGGCAGGAGAAAGGACTTGCGCCTCAGGTCGGCGGGAGTCCATCAGCCCTTGGCATTGAGTGATGTTTCTCCACTCAAAGCCCCCTTTAGTCTTCTTTGGCTCCGACCCGGTGTTGGCGGGAAGGTTCGCGCTCGTAGCAAGCGGGGGTTTCCGTAGAGATCAGTGGAAAGGTTCCTGCCAGGTGGGGTCCAGGGGTGAAATTACTTGGATGCCCTTAGGTCTGCATTTAGTTCCTCAGAACAGTGGAGTTTGGCTATTGGCAGAGCAGCCCAGGGTATTTTAGTAATTTTAAAGCATCAGAATTACGCTTTTTGCAGACCAGATATTGAAAATCTATAAATAGACCCACAAGATACCTCAGAAGGCAAATTTTTCATACTATCAGTTTCCTTCTAGAGCTTTCTGAGGTACTCCTAGCCCAACAATTGGCTTTGGAGGGGAAGCGCTCAGAGAACTTTCGGGTTAGAGGAGGGACCTCCCAGTTGAGGCTTAGGGTCAGTTCTAGATTCTTTGTCACTACTCAGGAGTTGAGGTTTGGGAGGAATAGATGTTGGCTATACCCTTAGTTCCAAACTCTCGTTGAGGCCAGTTTTTGGCTTCAACATTTCTTGTGCGGTGAGCGTGGACCATAGCTAACATAGGAAAATCTCAAGTCGTCTCATGACTGGAGATGAAGGAGAAGGAGATGACTCAGGAGGTTCTCCCTCTCGGGGAAGTGGGGTGACGTTGGGGATGCTGGAAGATTTCGCGCGGGAAGTCCTCCAGAACATCCACTTGGCCTTCTCAGCAAGAGGTGAGTGGGTGACCCCTCAAGTCCCGGTGGTGGCTACTCCGTCATTGGGCGAGAACGCTCCCGGACAGCGCCCTAGGAAAGAGGTTCTGGCGGAGGTTGCCGAGAGGGATCTCGCCGGGCGGGAGTTGTTTCTAGGGCAGGCTAGTGCGGATAGGGCTAGCGAGCCGAGGTCGCGGGATGTGCCCACTCGGCAGGCTAGGGGCGGGAGCCCTTTTAGTGAGCTTATCATCTCAACTCCGGTTCCAGATGGGTTCTGGGAGCCAGACATGTCCTACTACACGGGCAGGGACGATCTCGTGTAGCACGTGCAGTGGTTCGAGGATGTCGTTTCCATAAGGCAGATGTATGATGCCTTCAAGTTTCGGCTCTTTGCCATCACGCTGAAGGAGAAGGCGAGAGACTGGTTCCATCAACTCCCTACATGCTCTATCTACAGCTTCGAGGATTTATGTCGAGGGTTCTTGTTGAGGTTCTCGACGTCAAAAAAGAGGAAGAAGTCGGCAGAGTGCATGTTCGCCATAAAACAGAGGCCAGAAGAGATGCTGGGACACTATGTTGATAGATTCCAGGAGGAGATTTTGCAGGTTCAGGAGATATCGGGCTACACCATGATGCTTTCTTTCACCCTTGGTTTAAGGTCAAGTTTCTTTAGCATGGAGCTGAAGAGAGTCCCCCCTCCTTTGAGGAGCTGATGGAGAGGGCGACGAAGGAGATCGAGATTGAGGCGGCCCACCCGGAGTTTGTCAAGAAGCTGACCAAGTTGGTGGAGGATGATGAAAAATAATCAGGAGCAAGGAGGTAGATGGAGCAGAGAGAGGAGAGGCGAAGGGAGGAACCCCAAGGACAGGGACAACATCAAGGATGGGGGTGCGTGAGCCGAACAACAGGTTGGGCTGGAGGCAATAGGATGGTCACCCTCATGGACAGGGTGGTGGTTTCCAAGGAAGGTACAACAACCGCAAGAAAAGGAGGTTCATCCAGCTGGCCTGGAGGCAGAGACAAAGGGCCCCCTCCTGCCATAACAGGAAGCTATGGAGATCGTGAGAGGAAGAAGAGGAAGGAGAGGAGCTTGAGGAGGAGCAAGGAGAAGAGAAGGTAGGGTGGTATTGCCCTTCTGTGACTTCCACCAGGAAGTGGGTCATGCAACGGTCACCTGCCCGAAGTTTTTGAAGATGAGAGGGGCTAAGGGGCAAGTCCAGCAGCAGCCGCCCGTAAGGATTGAGGAAGTTCTACAGTGGGGAGGAGATGATAGATGTGAGGACCGGGTAGACATGGGAGCCCAAGGAGGGATCAGGGTGATCAATGAGGGTGTGGGGATAGAAGCCACCCGTAAGAGGAGCTTCCAAACCATGTATTGAAGGAGCGTCGCCTCGACCTCCCAGACCCCCACAGGAAGAAAAAATCACTTTCTTAGTGAAGGACATGCCCGACTACGAAGACCCGTTTTGTGACGCCTTGGTGATCCAGACGGAGGTAGAGAATTTCACAGTCTCCAGGATTCTGGTAGACAACGGGAGCTCCGTGAATTTGATCTTTAGGAAAGCCTTTGACGAGATGAAGGTGGAGGCTCGGAGGGTTCTATCCTCGGGCGGACCATTGTTCGGGTTCTCGAGGGAGCGGAAGGAAGTTGAAGGAGGGGTGGGACTATATTTGACGTTGGTGGGGGGGGGGGGGGTATCAAGGAACTGTCGGTTCATCATCATTAACGCTCTGAGCAGTTATAACGCAATATTTGGGCGGCCTCTCATCAACGCCTTTCGTTGTATCCCCTTCTCGTTTCATCAGTGCCTAAAGTTCTATAGTGGAGGAGTGCAGGTCCGGATCAGGGGGACCCAAAGGTGGCAAGACATTTCTATGTGACTGTTGTCAACACTATTTCCTGGATGATGGACGCAGAGGAGCTGGAGAAGGAGATGGAGACTGAAGAGGAGGTTGCGGGGGAAGGAGTGGTGAGCCTAGGTGAGGGTGGAAAGAAAACTAAAGAGGAGGTTGTGGGGGAAGGAGTGGTGAGCCTAAGTGAGGCCGAAAAGAAGACTGAAGAGGAGGTTGTGGAGAAGGAAGTGGTGAGCCTAGGTGAGGCTGGAGAGAAGGCTGCGGGGGAACAAGGGGTATAGGGAGAAGCCGGGGGGACCCAGAGGGGTGAAGAAGTGGAGTTGCCGAGGGAGGGCCTATTGGAGGCGATGGAGGTTGAGAGGGCAGGAGGTGAGGAAGAGTTGGGAGAAGAGGAGGAGAGGGCAGGCAGGGAGCAGTCCAGGCTGGAGCCGGCAGAGGAAGTCGTAGAGATGGAGGTCGTCAGTAAGGCAGGGAAGATGGAGAGGCTAAGAGTCAGCGGCGGCTTGAGCCCAAAAGACTAGGCAAGGATGCTGGAGTACATCCAAAAGAACGTCGACGTCTTTGCCTGGAGCACGGCTGACATGTCGGGCATCGACACGGATATGGCTTGCCACCGTCTGAACCTGGATCCCAAGATATGTCCCATCCATCAAAAGATGAGGACCATTGCCACCAAGCTGGAGGAGCCCATCCGCGAGGAGGTCAAGAAGCTTCTCGAAGCTGGTTTCATCTCAGAGATCCAGTATTTAGGCTGGGTCTCCAATGTGGTAATGAAAAAAAAGAGGGATGGGAGGTGATGCATGTGTGTAGACTTTTCTTTGTTAAATAAATCATTCTCTAAGAATTGCTACCCCTTGCCTTGGATCGACGCGCTGGTTGATTCAGCCGTCGGTTTTTCTATTATGAGTTTTTTTGATGCTTTTTCAGGTTGTCACCAGATCTGCATGCATCCCCTCGATGTCAAAGATGTCTCCTTCATCATAAGGGAGGGATGCTTCATCTATAAAATGATGCTCTTCGGGCTAAAGAACGTGGGGGCTACGTACCAGCGAATGATGGACCGGGTGTTTAAAATTCAGTGTGGTAGAAACTTGGAGGTCTACGTTGATGATATCATGGTGAAGAGTGGGGATGTGGGTTCACACCTACTTGACCTAGAGGAAACATTCACAACCTTTCTGAAGTTCAAGATGAGGCTGAATCCCTAGAAGTGTGTCTTTGTGCCAAGTCGAGGAAAATTCCTTGGGCACCTTCTGACCCCAGCAGGGGTAGATCCTAACCCAGATAAGGTGAAGGCCATCGTGAAATTAGAATCACCTCGCAACGCCATGGAGGTTCAACGCTTGATGGGTAAGCTGGCCGGGTTGAGTCAGTTTCTCTCCGGTGCTGGGGAGAAGTGCTCACCCTTCTTCAAGACGCTTTGGGGAAATAAAAAGTTTGAGTGGACGGAGGAATGTGAGGAGGCTTTCCGGGCATTGAAGGCTCAACTATCCCAAGCGCCTCTCCTACAGAGCCGAAGGAGGGGGAAGATCTAGCCTTGTATCTGGGGGTAGGGGCGGAGGCTGTAAGTTCTGTGTTGTTAAGGGAAGAAGGGAAGAGACAGTTACCCATCTACTACGTCAGTAGGATCTTGAAGAAGGAAGAGCTGTACTACCACATCCTAGAGAAGTTGGTTTTCTCTCTGATCGTTTCGGCCAGGAAGCTCAGACCATACTTTCAAGCTCATTCAAACAAAGTGGTGACCGATCACCCACTGCGCAACATTTTTGAGGGGGTGGAGCACTCAAGGCGGTTGGCCAAGTGGTCCATCGAGTTCAGCGAGATCGACGTCTCCTTTGTACCAAGACTCTCCATCAAGGCACAAGCAGTGGCTGACTTCTTGGCTGACTACGTCATAGAGATGGATGGGGAGGAAGCACTGTCAAGGGAAGCGTGGAAGATGTTCGTTGACGGAGCCTCAAAGAAGCACTCCCTAGGGGGAGGGGTAGTGTTGGTCAACCCTCAATGGGTCACCATAGAGCAAGCAGTGGCGTTGCACTTCCCGGTCACAAACAATCAAGCGGAGTATGAGGCTGTCATAGCCGGGTTAAGGTTGGCTAAGGAGCTCGGGGTTCACGACGTCGAAGTGCTCACAGATTCACGAGTGGTGGCGACGCAAATCCGGGCAGATTATGAAGCCCGGGAGCCCACCCTCCAGAAGTACTTATCCAAGGTGAGAGTGATTATTGGTGGGTTCTGAGCATTCTCAATTCAGCATGTTCTCAGGGAAGAGAATGAAGCAGCTGGCCAATTGGCCAAGTTTGGACCTCGGGGGGGGGGGGGGGGGGACAATGACCGAGCTATTTCATCCAGCGACCGAGAAGGGGGAATTGATAGAAGTGGATCAGCAACCCTCATGGGTGGATCCCTTCGTGACCTTCTTCACTACAGGTAGCCTACCTGAAGGGTCCAAGGAAGCAAAAGGTTTTCGGCACAAAGCGGCACACTACCTTATGCATGGAGTAGGGTTGCATCGGAAGATACTGTCAGGCCTTTTGGCATGATGTGTAGCGGAAGAAGAGATCCCAAGAATTCTGGTAGAAGTGCACTCTGGTGAACCTGGTAGCCATTCGATGGGTAGGATGTTGGAAGCAAGGGTGGTTAGGCAGGGGTATTTCTGGCCCTCCCCGAGGAAGGATGCAGCCGATTTTGTGAGGAGATGTCAAAGGTGTCAACTATACGCCCCCTCCAACTCTTGCCCGCTCAAAGGCTCTGAAGCATCACGGCACCATGGCCCTTCACAATCTGGGTAATGGACTTGGTCAGGTTGTTTACTCCGGCCAGCGGGTCGAGAAGATTCCTTTTGGTCATGATCGTCTACTTTTCAAAGTGGCTGGAGGTCAAGGCGTTGGCCAAGGTAACCTCCCAAGTCATCAGAAACTTCGTTTGAGGAGAGATCATTTGTAGGCATGGGTTGCCTCAGGCCATCTTTACGGACAACGAGCCCCAGTTTGCAAGCGAGGAGTTCATTTGCTTCTACACTCAGTTTGAAATCGACCTCAGGTTTGCCTCCATCCACCACCCTAGGAGCAACAACCGGGTGGAGGCGACAAACAAAATCATAGTGAACCTGCTCAAGAAAAAGGTGAAGAACTTGAGGGGGAGTTGGGTGGAGCAATTCCCCTCGGTGTTGTGGGCTCTGCGAACAACCCCAAACACAGCCACTGGAGAGACCCCCTTCAAGCTTTCGCATGGGTGTGAGCTGGTCCTACCCGTGGAGTTCGAGGTTCTAACCCCACGGGTTGCGGCCGCAGGCAAATGAGACGAGGCATGGAGGGAAGAAAATGAGGGGGAGCTACGGCTCTCGCTCGACATGATCGAGTAGCTCCATGACGTGGCCGCCGTCAGGCAGGAGGAAATCAAACAAAGGATGGCCAAGTACTTCGACAAGCATGTCAGGATAAAGCAGTTCAAGGAAGAGGAACTGGTCTTGCAGAAGGTCGACGCCGCCGGAAGGTCGGCAGCCATTGGTAAGCTCAACCCCAACTGGGAAGGACCCTACATTGTCGAAAGGTTCCTATGGCTAGGGGGATACCATCTACATAATGTGGAAGGGGTATCCATGAGTCACGCATGGAGTGGCGATGACCTGAAACATTTCTACCCTTAGCATGTGTAAGATTGTATGTTTCGATATGATAATTATTCAAAAGATTGTTTCTTCACAAGTGATGAAGTGTTTGTGGTTTTGTACGACACCGAGTAGACCTGCTGTCCAGGCTCCCATCAAGCTAGCAGGGTCATAGGCTCGCTCGTTGGCCGAAAAAAGGTTGATGATTTTGTCGTACCCCGAGAGGATCCCGCTTCTAAGGCTCTCATTAGCTAGTAGGGATGGAAGGCGCACTTGGCCCTGGGTAGACCCGCTATCCAGACTCTCACTAGCTAACAGGGTCGTAGGCTCTCCTGGGGGGGGGGGGGGTAAGGGAATACCACGAGAGGATACCGCTTCTCAGGCTCTTATTAGCTGGCAGGGCTAGAAGGCGCACTCTGCCCCGGGTGGACCCGTTGTCCAGGATCTCACTAGCTGGCAGGGTCGTACGTTCACCTGGGGGGTAAGGGAATACCCTAAGAGGATCCCGCTGCTTAGGATCTCATTAGCTGTCTGGGCTGGAAAGCACACTCGGCCCCGAGTAGACCAGCTGTCAGGCTCTCACTAGCTGGTAGGGCCGTAGTCTTGCTTGGGGGAAAGGGAGAAAGCATTGTGGTATTTTTCAAGACCCCGAGAGGATCCTGCTGCTCAGGCTCTCATTAGCTGGCAGGGCTGGAGGGCGCACTCAGCCCCGGGTAGACCCGCTATCTAGGATCTCACTAGCTGGTAGGGTCATAGGCTCACCTGGGGATAATGGAATATCCCGAGAGGATCCCGCTACTCAGGCTCTCATTAGCTAGCAGGGCTGGAAGGTACACTCGGCCCTGAGTAGGCCCGCTGTTAGGCTCTCACTAGCTGGCAGGGCCGTAGGATCTCGTGGGGGAAAGGTAGAAAGGATTGTTGTATTTTACAAGACCCCGAGAGGATGTCGCTACTCAGGCTCTCATTAGCTGGTAGGGTTGGAAGGCGCACTCAGCCCTGAGTAGACCCGCTACCAGGCTCTCACTAGCTGGCAGGTCCATAGGCTCGCTTGGGTGGAAAGGGAGAAAGGATTGTGGTATTTTGCAAGACCTTGGGTAGACCCGCTATCCAGGCTCTCACTAGCTGGCAGGGTCGTAGGCTCTCCTGGGGGGGGGGGGGGGGTAAGGTAATACCCCGAGAGGATCCCGCTGCTTAGGCTCTCATTAGCTGGCAGGGGTGGAAGGCGCACTCGAACCCAAGTAGACCCGCTGTCAGGCTCTCACTAGCTGGCTGGGTCGTAGGCTCGCTTGGGGGGAAAGGGAAAAAGGATTGTGGTATTTTACAAGACCCCGAGAGGGTCCCGCTGCTCAGGCTCTCATTAGCTGGCAGGGATTGAAGGCGCACCAGCCCTGGGTAGACCCGCTGTCCAGGCTGTCACTAGCTGGCAGGGCCATAGGCTCACCTGGGGGGGGGGGGTAAGGGAATACCCCGAGAGGATCCCGCTACTCAAGCTTTCAATAGCTGGCAGGGCTGGAAGGCGCACTCGGCCCCGAGTAGACCAGCTGCTAGGCTCTCACTCGCTGGCAGGGTCGTAGGCTCGCTTGGGGGGAATGAGAGAAAGTATTGTGGTATTTTACAAGACCCCAAGTAGACTCGCTACCAGGCTCTCACTAGCTGACAGGGTCGTAGGCTCTCTTGGAGGTAAAGGGAAAAGAGGTTCCAAATTTGAGTGGCCCCAAGTGGACCCTCTAACCAGGCTCACATCAAGCAGACAGGACTATTGAACTCATGACAGTGTTGCGAAGCACTTCATAACAAGTTTCCAAACAGCTAACACCTGTCCTAAGTAAGGATGGGGATAATCCAGACCCCTCTCGGCACATCCCTCTCGGTAGGGCTCTCGGCATATCCCTCTTGGCAGGGATCTAAGCATATCACTCTCGGCAGGGCTCTTGGCATATCGCCATCGGCTGAGTCCTTCACATGTCCCTCTCAGCAGGTTTTACTCAGTATGATCTTTGGACGGGTAGCAGTAATCACTTAAGAGCTTGAGGTTTACGCAATCGCCTAAGAGCTTGAGGTTTACACAGTCACCTAAGAGCTTGAGGTTAACACAAATATAAAGGTTCGCGTGCAAATAATAGAACGAGAGATATAGGAAAGAGCGTAAAAGACGGTAGCTGATTTCGACAGCAAGAAAAATCATTCATACACATGACAAAAATTATTACATTTGGTTCGGGGGATCTCGCCCCTTACAATTCAAAAGGGAAAAAAGTGGTGAGCCAAAGATAAGGGTGTAACATCCCTCAAACAACTAGACCCCTAGGATTGGTTTTGTCATGATCAGGTCATGACAAAACCCTAGGAAGCCCAAGAAGGCCAAGTGAACCTAGGAATGTGGGTGAGACCACTATGGTCTGCACATAGTAGATTTCTGAACTCTTGTTTAAGATGATCATGGGGCTTCACCAACACTCCAAGACCTCACTATGGTCTCACCAATCCATTGTGAGGTTCATTAGAGCCCAGATGATCCATTGAAGTCAACCAAGTGGGGGCAAGTTGACCTAGAACCACTCTAGGACTAAATTGGGCAATGTGTCCTAACTAGGGTAGGTGCCCTAGTAATGCCCAACTAACCCTATCAGGGACTTTATAGACCTAAAGTGGGATCAATGGGTCACTAAGGACCCATGGAGGGCGGTCAAAAGGGGTTAAGTTGAGCAAAGTCAACTCTAACCCTAAATGGGTCAACCTGACCTACATAGGGTCAATTGACCATCCCTTAGCCAAGTGGACCCCACACATACCTTCATAACCCTAGTAAGAGGCCAATGGGTCACCAAGGACCCATTGGGGCCAACCAAAAAGGCTAAGTTGACCAAAGTCAACTTTAGCCCTAAAGTGATCAAAGTGCCCTGTCTAAGGGTCAAGTGACCTCCAAAGGGCCAAGACAACACTACCTAGGCCTTAGGGGAGGCCAATGGGTCACCAAGGACCCATTAGGGGCAACCTCAAGGACCAAATTGACCAAGGTCAACCCTAGTCAATGTTTAGGTCAAGATAGCCCAAATGAGCTAACTCAAGCTCAAGCCCAACTCACTTGGGCTAACCTTGCCTTGATGGTTGAAATGAACATGTGGGCTGCCATTGGATTAGGTAGGAGTCAAATTCAACTTGGTGTGTAGGAGAGAGAAAAATCTCCAAAGGAAAGAGGGAGAAAATGAAGGAAAGTAATGGAGGAGGACTTTGGGCTCCTCATTCCCCTTCCCCAACCTCCCCATTCAGTTCATTATGACAAGGAATGCATCCCCAATTCAACCAGCTAATCCTTGACTGGTTGGATCCAAGTTTCACCCCATACCTACCATGGTCGCCAACCTTGACTAAGGGCCAATAATGACAAGGTCTCCTACAACCACCTAACACCTCATTACATCTTCTTAAAAGCCTCACTGGACTCCAAGTAGTCATTTCCACCACTTACCTGAAGGAGCCAAGCAGTTCCACTGTACAGTTGCAGAAATCCGACCACCACCACCACCATGGCTTCCCGGCAATCTTCCCGACTTCAGGCCGCCAGAAAGGTCCTCCTCCTCTCCTTCTTCCATGGGTAGTTCATAGGAATCATTAGGGCCAAGGTTTGGGCTCAACTGAGCCCGATCCAAGTTCAAATTTTCTTGGTTTTTCCATGGAATTTCACTTCTCGGGATCGCCGGAATAGGGCTCTCCGACGGCTGTGCCTCCGTCTGGCGACAGCCACCACCTCAACGGAGGTGTTGGTGGTGGTGGCCGGCCGGGGAGGTGGCCAGATCGCCGGCGGCAGCGGCTGGAAGACGCTCCAGGAAGATCCAATCCAGACCGTCGGCTGGAAGTAGAAGATGAAGGGATGCCGTTGTTGGGTACATTGGAAAATGTGTACCAGATTTGAAGAAGCCTCACCCTGCTCAATGATATGCATCAAGATGTATTTGATGTGTTTTGAGTTTATATGTGCAGGTTAAGTAAATGCAGGAATGCAGAAAAATTTCTAAGTACATGTGTCGACACCTAGAGAAGCTGTGTCGACACTTATGAAGGCTTGTGTTGACACTGGAGAAAAGCTATGTCGACACTTGGAGTTAATTGTGTCGACACTTGGAAGGGCTGTTTCGACACCAGAAGCATTTGTGTCGACACCAAGAGGCTGTGTCGACACACAGAGAAGCAAAGTCGACATCAACTGTGTCGACACCAAAAGTCAGTGTCGACACACAGGAATACTTAGTCGACATCAATTGTGTCGACACCAAAAGGCAGTGTCGACACACTGAAGACTTTGTCAACATACTGCAGAATTTCAACAAAGTTAAAGAAAAGAAGTAACCGTGTCGACACACAAAGGCAGTGTCGACAGACAGAAGACTTTGTCGACATCAACTGTGTCGACACACAGGACTTGTGTCGACACACATCAAAGTTTCAACTATGTTAAAGAAGAAGTATTTGTGTCGATACACAGAATCAGTGTCGACACATTCAACAGAAGGCTGTGTCGAGAAGTATTAACAACAACAAAGGAGATGTGTCGACACCACCAAGGCTTGTGTCGACACTTAGTCCACTTGTGTCGACACTTAGTCTACTTGTGTCGACACATGATTAAGTTCAGTCTCGACACTTTCAGACAGAGACAGTATTTCAAGAAGTGACTGGATGACTTGACAGCTGCCATTTCTAACCGGTCTACTGCAACTGTCAAAGCTGTCAAAAGTTTATTAGAAACCGGATCAGCCGGTTACCATGGAGGAAGACTATATAAAGGCTTTCTCCTTCAACAGAAGAGGAGATCATAACAATTAAGATTGAAGATCTTACGCAGATATCTAACAACACAAAAATAAGAAGACCTTCAACAGAAGATCTAAGAAGTTGGAGAGAGAGAGCTCCATCTAAGAAGTGCAGTTGCTGAACCAGACTGCCAAGAAAGATTCAGATTGAGATCTGAATCTCAAGTCAGAAGCTGATTGAAGATCAACTTCTCAATAGTTCAACCCTACTGAGTTCAGATTCAAGACGTTTTGAAGAAAGCTAAGAGAGGTTGTGCTCTGCCATCAGTTTCTTCCAAGAACTGATCAAGAAACCATCCATCCCTTCTTTCTCTACCTGGGTGGTGGTAAAACACTTTGTAAACACTATTTTCTGTAGAATCTATTCTAGATCTGAGTTGTAAGCCTGTTTTATAAAGGCTGAGTGTAGAAGAGTAAATTCTCTGAGTGGTAGGCCTTGTTGAAGGCTGAGGTAGGGCTGTGAGCCTGAGTTATAGGAGATTGATATCTCTGAGTTGTAGGCCTTGTGTAGGCTGAGTTGTTGGAGCCTTGTTTGGGGTTCTGAGTTGTAAGATCTGAGGATTTGAGGTGAAGAGAAGAAGTTAGGCCGAATCTAGCACACTGCTAGATAGACGAAGGGGGAAAGTGGATGTACCCAGACCTTGGGGAACTACTATAAAATCTGTGTGCACTCTGTGATTGAATGTTTCTGTGATTGTTGTACTGTGTAGTTGTAGAAGTTGAAATTTCTGGTTAAATAAAAGAACAGATTTTTTGCCTTAAAAGCAAAAAAAAGTGCACCTATTTACCCCCCCTCCCTAGGTGGTTAGGCACTAATTCTTTCAAGTGGTATCAGAGGGAGGTTACTCAAAGAAGGACTTAACAGTCTGAGTGAGATCCTTAAGGCAGATTCAAGATCAAGAAAATGGGTTCAGGTGAAAATCATAAGAAACTAGGTTCTATGAAACTACCCATATGCAGAAAGGAGATATTTGGCATCTGGAAAGAAAGGGTCAGGCTGTTTATGGAGGCTTCTGATCCAAGGATCTATATTACAGTCAAGGAAGGTCCTTATATTCCTATGAAGATTTCTATTCTGGATGCAAACCAAAGAATTCCCAAGGATTTCTCAGAGATGACTAAGGATGAGATCATCCTGACAACTATGGATAAGAGAGCCCAAAATATCATAGTTAGTTCCATAGATGATGCAACTTTTCAAAATTTGATTCACTGCAAGACCTCCAAGAAAATATGGGATACTTTAATAGTCTACATGGAGGGTTTTGAAGAAATAAGATAAGATAGAAAATCTATGCTGAACCAGGAATATGAGAGTTTCAGACAAGGAAAGTCTGACAGTATAACTGAATGTTATAAAAAGTTCTATAGAATAGTTAATGAGCTGATGTCCTATGGAAGAATCTTCAGTACCTATGAACTGAATGATAAATTCCTAAGATCCTTGACAAAGGATTGGGACACTAAGATTTGTGCCATTAGGGAAGTGGCCAAACTTGCAGATATCTCTCCTCCAACCTTATTTGGAAAGTTGGTGTCATATGAGATGCAACTGATGGCTAGGAAAGAGAAAGAGAAAAGTGCAAAAGAGGAGCATAGAGAAAAGTCCGTGGCCTTCAAGGTTGAAGCTACAAAGAAAAATAGGAGGATGTCTCCATCACATCCTAAGATTGTTGCTGAAACTGCTTCAGATAATTCAGACAACCAGAATTCAGACAACAGTGACTCAGATGAAGATTTTGCAGCATTTACAAGACAGTTTCAGAGATTCCTGAAAAAGAAGCAGTGGAAGTCTAAGCCTTCCACATCTCAGCCTAAGGATGAGTATTATCAAAAGAGGAAGTCATCCAGGAAGGACAGGAGCAGGTCTAATCAAAGTAAATCTACAACATCAAAGATAGTTTGCTACTGCTGTAATAGGCCCAGACATGTTGTGGCTGAGTGTCCAGATAAAAGAAAAGAGACTGCTGATAAAAAGAAGAATCAACACCATAGCAAGAAGGAGAAATCCTTTGTTGCTAAGAAGGAGAAGACCTTGTCAAACCAATCTACTTCAGAGTCAGAATCATAGCTGAGGCCTACATTGGTCTATATGCAGCAGATGAAGAAGAAGAGTTTCTCCAGGTGCTGAACTCTATATATGAACAAGAAGACCATCAGTGCAAGGGACTGATGGTTATGTTAGAAGAAGACAAGTGACAGGATCAGCCTGGTCCTAGTAAGGTACAATGTCTTTCTAGAAATTCAGATTGCAGTACTGAGTCAGAGTCAGCAACATTTGCATCAAGTGATGTGGATGGGTCTGAGTCTGAAGGTGATATTCATCAGCTGATAGATGAATGTGAAGATTAGTTACAGGCACTTAAGAAAAGCAAAAACCTGGCCAAAAATCTGGCTAAGGAAATTGTAGGTCTTAAGATGGCTGCATCTGATTCAGAGAAGCTACTGGATCAGAAGTTGAATGAGATAGCCAGACTGAAAAATATTACTGTTATTTAGATGGGTACTATCACATTTAAGAATGATCAGATTAAAAGTCTGGAGAATAGACTTCAGAAAGAAAAGGAGATTGTAGCTAGTTTTTCTAAACCTAAATCTGTATTACCCTTGATTGATGAGTTTGTACCTCAAAAGGGTAAGGCTGGGTTAGGGTTTAAGAAAACTGCATG
The DNA here is from genome assembly GCA_039583875.1 of Platanthera guangdongensis. Classification (NCBI taxonomy): domain Eukaryota; kingdom Viridiplantae; phylum Streptophyta; class Magnoliopsida; order Asparagales; family Orchidaceae; genus Platanthera; species Platanthera guangdongensis. Next base: position 146,578,592 of record CM077155.1, on the reverse strand, counting down.
GACTGCTAGGTCCAATTCTAAAGGCAAAGCCCCAGCACAAAACAAGAAACCTGCTGTAAATAATTCAGCTAAAGTTGTACCTAAATAAAGGTATAACAAGTTTGAGTGCTGGTGTTGTGGCAAGATATGCCACTTTGCCTTAAATTGTTGGCACAATTCCAGTGTTAAGGAGAGTAGCAGTCTGCCTGTCAGAAAAGCTGCAGGCAGATTTGTTAAAATTCAGACTAACTTGCACCAAAGACCCAAAAGTTATTTGGGTTCTAAGGTTAAGTAATCTGTGTTGCAGGTGAGTCCAAGTTGCCATGCTCCAATATGGTACTTGGACAGTGGATGTTCCTTACACATGACTGGAACAAGGGGGTTACTAAAGGACTACACACCTATCATGGATGGCCCTAAAGTAACCTTTGGTGGTTCAGAAAAAGGAATCATCAAAGGATTTGATAACATTTCTAATAACAAGATTACTATCTCTCAAGTGGTCTATGTGAAGGGTTTGAAACACAACCTTATAAGCATAAGTCAGTTAACTGATTTAGGATATGACTTTTCATTTATTAAGAATGGATGTCATATCAAAAGGTCAAGTGCTCAAAAGGTCATATTGATGGGATATAGAAAAAGAAATGTGTACTGTCTTAACTTTGAGTGTGAGAATAATGTTTCTCCTATTTGTCTTGTAGCTGATGAGAGAGTCTCACATTGTGTTAAATGGCACAAGATGCTGGCTAATCTTAACTACAAAATTATTGGCCAACTCTTTAGCAAAGAGTTAGTGAGGAACAGTTCTCAAGTTAAGTGTATAAAGGATGGGATATGCTCAGCTTTTCAAAAAGGCAAGCAGACTAAATCCTCCTTTCATAGCCTTGAAAACAAGGATTCAGCGAGGTGTCTATACCCATTGCATATGGATATTTTTGGTCATATGCCAGTTCATAGTCTAGGTAGGAAGGTCTATACATTTGTGGTGGTAGATGACTATTCTAGATATTCATGGGTGTTCTTTCTGAGACAAAAATCTGAAACCCCAACTGTCTTATATAGTTTTGTTAAACAAATTCAGAATGAGTTGAATAGTACAGTGGTCAAAATCAGAAGTGACCATGACACTGAATTTCAATCTGAGAGTATGATAAGACTGTGTGAAGAATTTGGGATTTTTCAAGAATTTTCCTCACCTAGAACACCACAGCAAAATGGTATTGCTGAAAGGAAGAATAGAACACTGATTGAGGCTGGTAGAACTCTATTGAGTGACACTTCTCTCCCAGAATATTTCTGGGCTGAGGCAGTAAACACTGCATGTCATGTGATCAATAGGGCTACTATCACCAAGAGCCACAAAAAGACTCCCTATGAGATTATGAAGGGCAGAAAATCAAACTTATCCTATTTTAGGATTTTGGTTGCAAGTGCTATATACTTAATAATGACAAGTCTTATCTAACTAAGTTTGCTGCCAAATCCCAAGATGAGATATTTTTTGGGTACAACAGTAATAGTAAGGCTTATAGGGTCTACAACTTGATTACTCAAGTTGTAGAAGAGTCTGTACATGTAGTCTTTGATGAAACAAGACTGATTAACAGTGAGTTACCAAGTAGTGCTTGCAGCTCTACAGGTATAAATGAGAGAATGGACAAGCTTACCATTACAGAAGATTCTACTGCAAATCAGGAAGTGGAAAATGGTGGCTGCTGTCCAGGGGGAGTACACGACTCTCCAGATGCTGATGAAAACCAAGAGGTGCAGCTTAATGAAGAGGCTGGAGGTGTTTAACCTGAAGATAGACTACCTCCAGCTAATAGACACTGAAAGGATCATCCAACAAATCAGATAATTGGTGATCCAAGATAAGGAGTGCAAACAAGAAGCAGGAATCTGAGCACAGTTCTTTGCTCCAGCTTCCTATCTCAAGTGGAACCAAAGAAATTTGAAGAAGCTATTCTAGACCCACATTGGATTGATGTCATGCAAGAGGAGCTGAATCAGTTCAGAAGATGCAAGGTCTGGAAGTTAGTTCCTAAACCAAAAGACCACAACATCATTGGGACAAAGTGGATCTTTAGGAACAAACTGGATGAGAATGAGATTATTGTGAAGAACAAAGCAAGACTTGTTGCAAAAGGATACATGCAGGAAGAGGGTATTGACTTTGATCAAACCTTTGCCCCAGTATCAAGACTGGAAGCAATTAGGACATTCCTTGTTTATGCAACATATCAAGGCTTTAAGGTATTTCAAATGGATGTAAAGTCAGCATTCCTAAATGGAAATCTAAAGGAAGAAGTCTATGTAGAGCAGCCCTCAGGTTTTGTTGATCCTCTCAAACCTGATTATGTTTATAGACTTAGGAAAGCATTATACGGGTTAAAGCAAGCCTCAAGGGCTTGGTATGAAACCCTGTCTAATTTCCTCATTGAGAACAAATTCTCAAGGGGGAAAATAGACAAAACTCTATTCCTTGGGGAATCCAAAGGAAATATAATCTTAGTCCAAATATATGTTGATGACATAATATTTGGGTCTACTGAAAGTAATCTTTGCAGAAAGTTTGCAAAACTTATGCAAGGAAAATTTGAAATGAGCAGTATGGGAGAACTTAAGTTCTTCTTGGGTCTCCAAGTAAGACAGACTGATGATAGATTGTCCATATGCCAGTCTAAGTTCACCCTAGAGTTAATTAAGAAGTATGGTATGGAATCATCCACTATCATAAGAACTCCTATGGGGACAAGTGTATCTCTTAGCAAAGATGATGCAGGGAAACCTGTAGATGAAACTTTGTATAGAGGTATAGTTGGTTTCCTCCTATATTTGACTGCTAGTAGACCAGATATCATGTATGCTACATGTGTCTGTGCTAGGTACCAATCCTGCCCTAAAGAATCTCATCTGACTGCTGTCAAAAGGATTTTGAGATATCTTAAGGGCACACATAATCTAGGCCTTTGGTACCCTAGGAATGAAGATTTTCTACTGACAGGCTATTCAGATACAGATTTTGCAGGTTGCAAAAAAGATGAAAAAGTACTACAGACACCTGTCAATTTCTAGGAGGAAGATTGGTGTCTTGGAGCAGTAAGAAGCAGACAAGTGTGGCAATTTCCACAGCAGAGTCTGAATATGTGGCAACAGGAAGTTGATGTGCACAGCTGTTATGGATTTAACACCAGCTAGAAGACTATGGTATACAGGTAAGTAGAACACCTTTGTATTGTGATTCTACAAGTGTTATTTCTATTGCTAATAATCCTGTTTCACATAGTAGGACTAAGCATATAGAAATTAGATACCATTTTTTTAGAGAACATGTAGAGAAAGAGGACATCTCACTAGAATTTGTTAAAACAGATTATCAAATTGCAGATATGTTTACTAAGCCTCTAGATGAAACTAAATTCAATAAGTTTAAAATTGAATTAGGAATGTTGAACATAGATTAGTTTAACAAAATTGGCTAAGTAAAATGGTGTCGACACAAGGAGTTGTCTGTGTCGACACATAGAAGTGGTGTCGACATTCCAGAGAAATGATGTCGACACATCTAGAAAATTAGTGTCGACACTTCAGATAAGTAGTGTCGACACATCCAGAGTAGGTGTCGACACATCCAGAGATGGTGTCGACACTTAGGTTCAACACAGATTTCGTCGAGTGGAGTATCGACTAATCGTCGAGTGCAGATGTATAAGTGTCGACACATAGAAGTCAACACTTATGTCGAGACATTAGAAGTCTGTGTTGACACTTTTCAACAGTGTCGACACATTTAGAGGATTATAACGTGCCTTTTCACCTTCATTTTTAGAAAGGTATAAATAGGTCCACAACATTGTCTGTCGACACGCTCTCCATAGTTTCGAGACCAAAACTTTGTGTCGACAAATTCTCTCATCTACATTCAAGATTTCACTCAACCCTAATGGCGCCCAAGCTTGAAGACAATGTCAATGAAGGATATGAGCTGGTACGCAATGCATTTGATGGAGCGGAATCTAAAATTAAAGGTGTAGTAACCCTAATTGCTGAGAATGTGTTAGAGTTTCTAGTTTCTGAACCAACAAAGATTTGGAAGAAGGAAATTCTAGAATTCTATGGTGCTGCAACTTTAGATTCAACTGGATTAAAGATCAAATCAATAGTTCAAGGTGCTAAAGTCAAACTTACTTTGAAGAGCTTGAGAAAAACTCTTCAACTACCAAGAACTCAAAAAGAGGAAGATGTACCTGCATCTAAGACAAGGGAAGCACTTCAATGGTGTGGATTGGATCCCACCTTGAAGATTGGAGCTGCCATGAACAAAAAAGGAATAAATCAACAAGGTAAATTTCTTTCAGAAATAGTTGGCAAAGTCATCCTCTGCAAGCCAGGAGGACAGGATAGGATTTCTGCCTACATGTTCAGCCTGATGACAAGGATCATCTACAGACTCAACACTGATTGGTCAGCAGTGATTTTTGAAAAGGTTAAGGAAAGTATTAAGAAGCCCAATCTGGGTAGAATATGAGTCTGTACTTAGCTGAAACTATTCCAGAAGTAATGAAACAAGTAGCTGGTTCTAAGATTAATCATATGAGGAGGATGGACATTAGGATTATCTCAAGATGGGATGGAGTCCTAACTAAGGACATGTCTGATGGGGAAAGGCAAGAGGTTCCTGAGAAATCTACAGCACAAGAAATTCCTGCACAAGACCCTGCAGATGAAGCACAAGTGCAGGGGGAGCCCCATGTTGAGAAAGATCCTACTCACTTGGCCAGTGAAATGACAACACAAATAATTCTTGAGGTAATCAGTGAAGTAAATCAATCAATTTTCAATATTGAGGATGAAATGCTAACTGAATCTTTGATTGATGTTGACCAGCCAACACAACTAAACAATCAAGCACAAGATGTTATCTTAGAAGATACATCTATTGCTGCTGATGCTCCTGAGATAAGAGAATCTCGAGTCCCTTCTCAACAAGAATTTACCCTAGATGAGTTGTTCACTGCTATGGAGCAAGAGACTCAGGGGGAAAAAAGCAAATTTTGAGGGGGAGCAAGTTAATCTTGAGGAAGTACAGACTAACCTTGAGGGAGAGCATGTGAGGTCTCATGGGGAGACTGCAAGAAATGAGGAGGAGCAAATTAGAACTGAAACTGAGGAGCAAAGGACTCAGGGGGAGCAACCTAGAACTGCACAGGACTTGCCTCCTAGTCCTAAAGATAGAGTTGATATTGCTAGTACCTCAGATTCAGAGGATGCAGTCGAGGTTCAAGCTAAGAAAAGAAAGTTCATGGTATTCAAAAGAAGAAGCCTAAGCTACAAGAAGGCATTACAAACTGCTGCTTCTCTGCCTGCCCCAACAACTGATTACAGTTCATTGTTAGTATCTTTACAAGTGAAGTTGGATGAGCAAAGGATTGTCATGGAGAAGTATATAGATGAAACTCACAAAGATCTCCAATTCTCCTTGGCTCAAGACATCAAATCCATAAGATTTGAGGTGAATCAAAATAAGAAGGAAATGACTGATTGTTTCCACAAAGTAGGTAATGCAGTGGTTTTCCTAGCTACCCATCAAGAAAAGATAAAGACACAAGTTGATGATATAGCTCTTAAGCAAGGCTATGTCCTAGAGAATCAACTAAGAATGAATGATAATCTAACAGAATCACATAATGTGATTGTAACAGAGATGAAGAATATTGCTACTGCACAGACTGCAGTAAGGGCTACAGACAAGGCAGAATTTGCCAAGCAATTACAAGAAGGAATAGCTGCTGTCCAAACTGCTATTACAGATTCACAAAAGACTATTTTTGCCCAGCTCTTAAAGTTAAAGTCTTTTTACAAGGATAGTGTTAATTTTCTGGATGAACAAGTCAGATTTCAAAAAGATGACCTCAGGGATCATGTGGCCAGAGAAGTCATAAAGAGGGAGAGAGTATTAGTCAAAGCTGGATCTGATCATGCTAAATGGATTTCCAATAGAATCAGAGCCACACTTGGATATCCACCCCTATGTGATGATGACAATGTGGCTGAGTCTGGTATACAATCGGCTTACTTAGAAGGGGTTCAAGCTGAAGTTGCTCAAGTTATTTATCCTCCATCAGATTTTGAGATGATACAACATGAAGTACAATCTATGTACAGTTCCCCTGAAGGTAATAAAAATATTATCCTTGAGAAAGTAGACAAGCCTGTGCCAGAGGTAGTTTTGAAGGAGCAAGAAGCTCTATTGTCTAAGAAAAGATTAAAAGAACAGGCAGAATTAAAGCCTGATTTTGAGCAATGGAGTCCAACCTCCAGGAACATTATATTAACTACTTGGAAAGCTGTAAAGGACCAGACCCATGATAGGGGTAAATGGTATTCTGAACAAGAATGGAGAAAGCATGAAGCCAGGCAAGAAGCAATTGTTCAGTATAGAAGTAAGACAAAACTGGGAAAGCTACCTCCTAATGCTCAGGAGTCTAGCAAATATTTCCCTAAGCCTTTTTCATTATTTTGAAAGGCAACGAATTAGAGCTGAAGAATAAAAGAAGAAGGATCTGAAGGGCAAGAAGCCAGCTGATGACACTGATGTTCATGTACAAGCCAAAGTCCAATTAGGCAAAGGAATTGTCATCAAGGAGCCAGAGCAGCCTTAGATTAGATTTACTAGATTTTATCACATTGTAAACTCTAGTGTTTAAAATCTATGTAAAACTATTATGAAAGAATCTTTTGGAAGTTGAACAAAACATGATTAATGCTCATTCTGGTTGCATTGTTATTCTGTGATGATTTGTTATATATGTTTTGTTTTAAGTATTTACCCTGTCATATAATGTTGTTATACATCATAATGTGTATTTGTTATGAATGGTATATATCATTGACTAAGGGTTATGACTTCTCCAAATAGGGGGAGATTGTTGGGTACATTGGAAAATGTGTACCAGATTTGAAGAAGCCTCACCCTGCTCAATGATATGCATCAAGGTGTATTTGATGTGTTTTGAGTTTATATATGCAGGTTAAGTAAATGCAGGAATGCAGAAAAATTTCTAAGTCCATGTGTCGACGCCTAGAGAAGCTATGTCGACACTTATGAAGGCTTGTGTCGACACTAGAGAAAAGCTGTATCGACACTTGGAGTTAATTGTGTCGACACTTGGAAAGACTGTGTCGACACCAGAAGCATTTGTGTTGAAACCAAGAGGCTGTGTCGACACACAGAGAAGCAAAGTCGACATCAACTATGTCGACACCAAAAGTCAGTGTCGACACACAGGAATACTTAGTTGACATCAATTGTGTCGACACCAAAAGGCAGTGTCGACAAACTGAAAACTTTGTCAACATACTACAGAATTTCAACAAAGTTAAAGAAAAGAAGTGACTGTGTCGACACACAGAGGCAGTGTCGACACACAGAAGACTTTGTCGACATCAACTATGTCGACACACAGGACTTGTGTCGACACACAACAAAGTTTCAACTATGTTAAAGAAGAAGTATTTGTGTCTACACATAGAATCAGTGTCGACACATTCAACAGAAGGCTGTGTCAAGAAGTATTAACAACAACAAAGGAGATGTGTCGACACCACCAAGGCTTGTGTCGACACTTAGTCCACTTGTGTCGACACTTAGTCTACTTGTGTCGACATATGATGAAGTTCAGTCGCGACACTTTCAGACAGAGACAGTATTTTAAGAAGTGACTGGATGACTTGACAGCTGTCATTTCTAACCGGTCTACTGCAGCTATCAAAGCTGTCAGAAGTTTATTAGAAATCGGATCAACCGGTTACCATGGAGGAAGACTATATAAAGGCTTTCTCCTTCAACAGAAGAGGAGATCATAACAATTAAGATTGAAGATCTTACACAGATATCTAACAACACAAAAAGAAGAAGACCTTCGACAGAAGATCTAAGAAGTTGGAGAGAGAGAGAGCTCCATCTAAGAAGTGCAGTTGCTGAACCAGGTTGCCAAGAAAGATTCAGATTGAGATCTGAATCTCAAGTCAGAAGCTGATTGAAGATCAACTTCTTAAGAGTTCAATCCTACTGAGTTCAGATTCAAGAAGCTTTGAAGAAAGCTAAGAGAGGTTGTGCTCTGCCATCAGTTTCTTCCAAGAACTGATCAAGAAACCATCCATCCCTTCTTTCTCTACCTGGGTGGTGGTAAAACACTTTGTAAACACTATTTTCTTTAGGATCTATTCTAGATCTGAGCTGTAAGCCTGTTTTATAAAGGCTGAGTGTAGGAGAGTAAATTCTCTGAGTGGTAGACCTTGTTGAAGGCTGAGGTAGGGCTGTGAGCCTGAGTTGTAGGAGATTGATATCTCTGAGTTGTAGGCCTTGTGTAGGCTGAATTGTAGGAGCCTTGTTTGGGGTTCTGAGTTGTAAGATCTGAGGATCTGAGGTGAAGAGAAGAAGTTAGGCCGAATCTAGCACACTGCTAGATAGGCGAAGGGGGAAAGTGGATGTACCCAGACCTTGGGGAACCACTATAAAATCTGTGTGCACTCTGTGATTGAATATTTTTGTGATTGTTGTGTTGTGTAGTTGTAGAAGTTGAAATTTCTGGTTAAATAACAGAACAGATTTTCTGCCTTAAAAGCAAAAGAAAAAGTACACTTATTCACCCCCCCCTCTAGGTAGTTAGGCACTAATTCTTTCATATGTCCACTGTTGCGTCAAGATTCATGCTATATATGATAATATACTATAGGATATAATTTCTGATTATTTAATTTTGTCACACATTTTATATTTAATAGTTTTAAATTTTAAAAATACTTAGGACCCTCTACTGAAAAGATCACCAACATGAACTTTGTAGTCCTCAGTGTCTACGTGAATTCAAAATTTATTTGAACCAATTTGGGTGCTTGGTTTGACCAGGGCTCCCATTTTGGTGGGACCTATACCTAGGGCTATCCTGAGATTAAATTGAGTGCCCACACTTCATCTGTGGTCCAAATAACTTGAAATTTTGGCAGGAAGTGACCCTAGTCCATATCTAGGTCCTGCCCCAAAATGGAAATTTTTGGGGATAATGTTTCTATAGTTTTGGAAATTATTTAATTTATCTAGGGTTAATTAATTTAAGGGTCAAATGCCCTCCAAACTCACCCAAATTTTGGTGAGTGGTTCTTGGGGTTATTCTAAAGCTCTGGTTACAATTTCATCACATTTGGATGTGGTTTGAACTGAAATCATGCAAACCCTAGACTTGCCCTAAAAGGGTATTTTGGTAAAAAAAAATGCACTTTGGGTTTTGAGTGGCCAAATCACCTCAACAGAGGTTGGAATTTGGGGCTACTAGATTGGCATGACTTTTGCACCTTCCCACGAAAGATGGGGTAGATTGTAATTGATTTGCCTTAAGATCCAAGGCCAAACCCTAAGGAAGGACCTTTGTGCCTTGTGAAGGGCATGAGGCCAAAACACCTTGAATGAACTAGAAATTTTTAAGGGAGGGTGCTAAGGTAGATAAAACCCTCTAGTAAAAATCTTAAGGGATTTTTGAAAGGGTGGGACCCACAAAACCCTAACCCTAGTTTAGGGCATAAACCTTGTAGCGCTAGGATAGGTTAGTGAAACCCATTGAAATATAATGCAATTTGGGTAGTGTGGTCACAAGGATAGATTGAGCCTCTGGTCATTTATTTGGGAATTTTGGATTATTATTCTTAGCACTTCATTTGTACCCAATGAGATTGCCCTAATTAATTAATTGGTCATTATGATCCCACTACCCACTAGAATGTCATGAAAATTTGGCAGAGGGAGTTTTAGACCATATTGATCATATATGAATTTTAATAGAATTTTTGAATACATAATTAGGGTACCTACTTCACAAGTTCATAAATTTGGGAACTTACTAAATAATTCCTACATAGCTCAATACTTGTTGAAAAATTATGAAACTTGATAAGTCGTGTTCCTTGTTCATTATGATCATATGGGAATTTATTTGGAAGTTTTAGATGACTATTTGTTATACCTTGTTCATTAACCCATTAACTTGGGATATTATGAGAAAATCAAGTATAGACCTTATTATTCAAAGATAAATTGTGAAACTTGATCTAGAGTACTTAAATGACCTTATAATCATCCTTGAATTTGCTCTGAATTTTTGGAAGTATTAATGTTGTACATTCTCTTAAAATGATTTATTATAAGATATATTTGAAATTAAAATTAAGGGCTTAAACCTTGCTGAAAAAGTCGGAGACTTTGGATTTTAAGTTAATTATTCATTTGGTATTTAATATAAATTTAGTGGAATATTATCTTGTCTGAAATTGATACTTAATGTTCAAACTTGGGATTTTTGGCTACTAAAATAATTAAATAAATTATCAGATAAATAGGAAAATTGTGAAATTCTGGATTTAGGCTACAAAGGTCATAATGGACCACTCTTAATTATTATAGGAGTACTGGATGATTATTTGGTATACCTCTCATTTTACGGGTCATATAGCTTAAGTGGTCTGCATATAGTAAAAACTGCAGAAACCATGTTGGAGTGTAATTTGAGCACATGAGTTGGGATTAATGGTTGGCTGGCTTAGATAGATAAAAATAAAGTTCGTCATTGGAAGTCAGATGAGTAGAGAGTTGGATTGGCTAGTGTTAGGTGGTGCTCGGGATCGACGAAAGATCGTCTTTCCCGTAGAAAGGAAAGGTCAAATGCACCAGGGTTAGTTCCATTACAACATTTAAGGGACTAGGAGTTGGGTATTAGCCAATAAGAATAAGTGCCTTGCGAAAGGGAGCTTTGGGATTCAGCCCATCGTACCTCCTAGTGCCCTCGAGAGCCTTTCGCGGGGAATACCTTGGGCAGTCCTGGGCTAAACCTAAATTGTTAGGCAAAACTGAAATATAAGAGTAATTAGTAAATTAGGGTTTCACCTTCTCACACCTCGATGTCTCGAGGAGTTAGGTTGGGTCTTGCGGGCAGTAAGCCCAGTGGTTTTGGTGATGGACAGGTTGGCCCGACGAGCTTTGGCTCGGTTGTTATTTATGATGGGCAGGTTGGCCCAGCGAGCTTTGGCTCGGTTGTTGTTTATGATGGGCAGGATGGCCTGGTGAGCTTGGGCTCGGTTGTTGTTTATGACGGACGTGATAGTCCGGGGATCTTTGGCTCGGTAGCTGATACATAAGGTTGTATGTTCATAAAATATAAGGTGGTGGGTCATCAGTGTTGGAGGGTCGATGCACCGACGCCAACACGTTGACTCAGCGAGTGTCGTTTAGCACTTGGCCAAATGAAGTCAAGTGCGCCAGCCGGCAAGAGTACGTAGGAGCTCCGCTTAGTGCACCAGCGTTGAGGCGTACGATAGGTCTGACTGGTAGTGCAATTACCGGTTTAGAGGTGGGCGAGGCCCAACCCACTGCTTCTGTTTGCCGCTACGGAGGTATCCTGGGAGGTTCGGCTCAATAAAGGGGGAACTAAAGGTCTGTGTACACAGAGTCGAGGTGAGTGAGTTGAACTTGCATGATCACATCATGACATAATTATATTTCATAGCATAATCATTGCATTTAACCCGACACCTATTGTATAAGTGGTATGAGACGCTTATACAATAGGCCCTGCAAAACAACCCTTTGGTTTATAAGTTTGTGCGAGCGTGCTTATAAGTTAAGGTTCTATTTCAGTAAATAAAAATGTAGGTTGCTAGATAACCGTCACCCTATCGTATAAATTGTATGAGATTTTTTATACGATAGGAGCCCTGCAAAAGATCTCTTGGCTTATGTGTTTTTCATATAAGTTAAGGTTACTTTCTTATTCAGTTTTTCATATCCTTATTACTGTCTTATATATTATAGAAATGCTAGATTAGTTCCGTCGCCACCTGCTTGTTTGTTATTCTCCACTTTCATGTTCTCTCCTTTCCTTCTCCCCGCTCGGTGCCTAGGAGCCATGGGGGAAGGGAATGGGGATGATAGGACTTAGTCTTTTATACTAACGGTTTTCGAACCACATCATTTTAGGGGACCGTGGAGCCCAGCATAGAGGAGCAGCCCCGGAGGTCGGCACGCATGAAGATGGGCCAGTCTAGTACCGGAGTTCAGATGACAGGGACTGTGAGTCCTGATTATTATTAGTTATAGTATTTGCTTCCGCGTTGAGAGATTTGTAGTGAGGACTTGATGTACCGGGCATGAGCCCAAGATTTAGTATTTTATCATATCTGTGGATACTCCCTTCGTGGAGAATATTTATATATATGTGATTTCTGTGGACTTGCTTTACCATTGGCTACAATTGTGATCGATTTGGCCGGCAGGATCAGCGTTTTGTAGTGATGACCTTCCCGGGTGCGAAGGTGTCACCGCAAAGCGGCGGTTCTGGGCTTAAGACCCCTGTGTTTTAAAAAGAAAAAAAAGGGGTCTTACAAAGGGTGTGAAATCTCTTCAGGCGGAATCGGCAGAGTAGCCATTAGAGCTTTCGCTGGAAGTCTCGCTGGAGGACTCGACACTGGACCCATCGCTCTGGCCAAGGTCCAATGCCTCATCTCCGCCTTGCATCTCTTCCTCCCCGACAGGCTCTGGGATGGGATCGAACAGCTAGGGCAAGACCCCTCGCACGGTGAGGGTCTCGCCTCCTTCGTTCAAGACTCCTGATTCCCGCAATATATCGATCACCATTGCACACGCCTTCTGCGCCTCGTACAATAATTCCACCCGCAAAGTGCCCACATTTGGGACGTACAGACGACCGTCTTTCCAAAGCAATCCATCCACAACCTCATATTAGGAATTTGACCCATCCAGAGTGAAAGTCCACCTAGTGTCAGCTATGTGCACCTATGGGGGGGGGGGGAATAGGTGACGAGTAGCGCTTTTGCGGAATTTACGAACGTACATGCACAATAAAAATAGAAAGCACAGCACACAGAATACACAGGCAAATTATAGTGGTTCCCCGACTTGGGTACATCCACTTTCCCCCTTCGACCTATCTCCCCAACAAGGGACGACTCGGTCACTTCTCCAACGGGATTGAAATCCAATCCCTGCACTAACGGAAGGAGCCCTTCCACACTGAGAGTCAACACTCCCACAAAACGGGTTGCACTCAACCCTTACAACATGGAACAAAAGTTCCTTTACAACAAAAGAAAATATAGAATGTACACGAGATACAAACTTCTTTTGGAGACTACGGTGTTCCTCTTCGTTCGACGACGTGCTCGTGAAGTCAATGAAAAGTCTACAACCTTGGTCTCTCTTGGAAAGGATCTTCCCGAAACCGGCGGCGGCAATCCGAGCGGCGGCTTGGTTCGGGATCGACGGCAACGACGGTGCGCGGCAGTAGTACTCCTGAGATCCAATCTTCGTTGCAAAGCAAACTAGGTCTACCAACGGTCACTCTAGGATCGGTCGTCTCGATCGATTCGGACGGGGGAGTTTTTCCCGGTCAATAAATCGAGAGACAAGGGATCTCTGGATAGACACGTGAGACTCGAGCTTTGCTAAGCTTCTGTCGCCGGAGATCGGGAAGAAATGCGATCAGCAGCGGCGACGGACTTGCGCGAGCGGCGACGGAGGCGGCGGAGAGATTTCGCGATTTTAGGGTTGCACTCGCTCGGCTTCTTTCTGTCTAGGTATTCCGTTCAAAATACCCGTGTATAAATACTGTAGTTAACTCCAATATGACCGTTTGTGGGACCCACAATAGAAATCCCCAAATCCCGGTCCAAAAATTTAACAGCGGCAGAATCCGGTTCAGGAAGTTCCAGAAAAACGCCAAGTCAAAATCGGTGAGAATCGAAAGTGATTCTCGCCGAGTCGCCGAGAATCAAAGGTGATTCTCGACGATTCGGCGAGAATCAAAGATGATTCTCGTCGAATTTGCCTTGGTTGCACGCACTGCTTTAGGCCAGGTCGAGACGGCGAGAATCAACCAGTGATTCTCGTCGATTCGACGAGAATCACTAGTGATTCTCGTCGACTCGGCGAGAATCACTAAGTGATTCTCGTCGATTCTTACTTAGACGCAGAGGTGCTTGCTTAGAAGTTGCTGGATCGAGTTCGGCGAGAATCAACTTCTGATTCTCGACGAATCGGCGAGAATCCCAAGTGATTCTCGCCGAATCGGCGAGAATCACTTGGTGATTCTCGTCGATTCTAACTTAGACGAATTTTCGTCTTTCCACCTATGAGATGCTCCTTGACCCATCCTTGCTCCTTGTCTGCTCCTGCATATTTACAGCCCTGTGCTTGAAAAGAAGTGCACTCCAATAGAGAGAGTACACGTAGGCCAACACACTGATCTGCTCAACGAGGGATTACGTCGTGCAGACCCGTGTATATTGACCTACTGCACCCTGACATTGGTGTGCACTTAGCGTGGAAAAACTGCAAGCACAACTAGAAGGATTTTATCAAATACATAGTCTATTGACCTTAGCTTGTCCAGGGGCTACTTCAAATCAGGTACATTGTGGATACAATACCTAACAATCTCCCCCTATTTGAAAAAGCCTAAACCCTACAAGCTAAGGTGAATAGAGCAAATGAGAATGAAAACCATAAACTGAAAAGAGAGTTGAGTGAGTTATCCATTACCAATACCAATTTCTTGGGAGCAAGCTTGGAGCCACCTTAGCCTTAGCCGAGAGGGTAATCTCCCCCTTTTCGGCTTCTACAAATCGGGGTCTGTAGCGTTTTACCCGTTGCTCCCCCTCAGTTCTTGCACGGGCTTGGAGCCTCTGTAGTCTTCATTCCTCATAATTGAGCATCCCCAATTCAGTCATGAAAAGATTGAACTTGGCCTCGTCTAGGGGCTTTGTGAATATATCAGCAATCTGCTTGTCCGTGGGGACATAACAGAGAGAGATATCCTTGTTCTCCACGTGCTCCCGAATGAAGTAGTAGCGTACTTCAATATGCTTCGTTCTGCTGTGCGACACCGGATTGTTGGCAATGGCAATTGCACTGGAGGAGTCGCAGTACATGGGTACTTCCTTGAACTGAAGGTCGTAGTCGGCTAACTGGTTTCTGATCCATAGAAGTTGTGCGCAACAGCTTCCTGCCGAGATGTACTCTGACTCTGCTGTGGAGGTTGCAACACAATTCTGTTTCTTGTTGTTCCATGAGATAAGCCTCCTGCCGAGGAATTGACACGTCCCGGAGGTGCTTTTCCTGTCATCCCTGCTCCCTGCAAAATCAGCATCTGAAAACCCTATTAGCTCGACATCATTGTTTCTCGGGTACCACAAGCCAAGATTAGGAGTACCTTTAAGGTATCTCAGAATTCGCTTTGCAGCGACATAGTGAGATTCCTTAGTGTTCACCTGATATCGGGCACAGACACATGTGGAGAACATAATATCCGATCGACTAGCAGTAAGGTAGAGCAGGGATCCAATGATGCTTCTGTATTTGGTTTCATCGAAAGGTTTACCTTTCTCATCCTTATCCAGAGACATGGTGGATCCCATTGGAGTCCTCATAGAGGTTGCACTCTCCATACCGAATTTCTTAAGGAGTTCATTTGTGAACTTCATCTGAGAGATGAAGATTCCATCCTCAGACTGTTTCACTTGAAGTCCTAAGAAATACTTGAGCTCTCCCATACTGCTCATTTCAAACTTTCCTTGCATAAGTTTAGAAAACTTTTTGCAAACATTGTTGTCCGTTGAGCCAAATATTATGTCATCGACATAGATTTGCACCAGTAAAATCTTGCCTTTGCTTCCCTGAGAAATAATATTTTATCTATTTTACCTCTGGAGAACTTGTTCTCAAGAAGAAAACTAGATAAAGTCTCATACCAAGCTCGTGGAGCTTGTTTCAACCCATATAAGGCCTTATTAAGAAAATAAACGTGATTGAGATAAGTAGGATCGACAAAACCTGGGGGTTGAGCGACGTATACTTCCTCTTTCAGGTCTCCGTTCAGGAATGCCGATTTCACATCCATTTGATAGACTGTGAATCCTTTGTGTGAAGCATACGCCAGGAACAACCTGATTGCCTCGAGCCTTGCTACTGGTGCGAAGGTCTGGTCGAAGTCAATCCCTTCCTCCTGTCTGTAACCTTGAGCCACCAGCCTGGCCTTGTTCTTTACGATGACACCATGTTCATCCAGCTTGTTTCTGAAGATACACTTCGTGTCAATCACATTCTGCTTGTATGGTCTGGGAACCAGCGTCCAAACATTGCAACGTTCGAATTGATGTAGTTCCTCTTGCATGGCCAGAATCCATGCCGCATCCTTGTTCGCCTCGTCGAACTTCTTTGGCTCAACCTGTGACAGGAAGCTAAGATGCAATACTTCGTTAACTGTACCTCTTCGAGTTCTGACACCAACACGAGGATCCCCGATGATCTGATCTCTAGGATGATCTCTCACGTGCCGGAGCTCTAGAAGTCTGGCGTCTGGAGCTTCAACTACTTCTTGGGCTTCTCTTTCTTCTAAGAGATTTGTTCCATCTTGATCTTCAACATTTTCAGATGACGTGGAGGTGGAAACTTTGACGTACTTGGGAGCGTCATCTTTAGGGGTCTCATCCAGACTCAGCTGTTCAATTCTAGCACCTGCATCTTCAAGAATACTACTGGAAGAATTGTTGTTAAGCAAACTTCCTTCATCAAATACAACATTTATTGATTCTTCTACCACTAGGGTTTTCTTATTGAATACCCTATATGCCCGACTATGGGAACTATAGCCCATGAATATGCCTTCGAAGCATTTTTCACCGAATTTAGTACGCGGGTACTTCCCATTATTCAGTACATAGCATCTGCAACCAAAAATCCGCAAGTAGGACATGGTTGGTTTCCTGCCTTTCAGTAGCTCGTAGGGCGTCTTACGATGATGCTTGTTGATCAATGCTCGGTTTTGTACATGACATGCCGTATTGACATCCTCTGCCCAGAAGTATTCCGGGAGAGAAGCGTCTTTCAACATTGTCGTGCAGGCTTCAATGAGAGTTCGATTTCTCCTCTCCGCAACTCCATTCTGCTGAGGAGTGCGCGGGGAGGAAAACTCATGAAAGATACCTTGTTCTTCACAAAATTCTGTCATTGCACCAGATTCGAATTCTGTTCCATGGTCACTTCTGATTTTGACCACGGAGCAGTTAAATTCGTTCTGAACCTGCTTGACAAAATTAGTGAAGATGTCAAACGTATCTGACTTTCATTTCAAAAAGAACACCCATGTAAACCGAGAATGATCATCAACTATCACTAGCGTATAGGACTTGCCTCCCAAGCTATGAACTTGCATTGGACCAAACAAGTCCATATGCAAAAGGTAAAGACATCGGGAAGAGTCTTTGTCAGCGATGCTCTTAAAGGTAGCCCGAGTCTGTTTGCCCATCTGGCATGCAGGACATGGGCTATCTTTGATGCACTTGATACTGGGAGCATCCCTTACCAAGTCCTTAGAAAACAGCATACTAATTGTCTTGAAATTAATATGTGCCAATCTCTTGTGCCATTGTTCACAAAGAGATGCACTGCCTGTTGCCACAAGGCATACGGGGGTAGATGAATCTAAACTGAGAAAATCTAAACAAAAGATATTTCTGCTCCTAATGCCTGATAATACTGTTTCAGAAGAGGTACGTGAAATTATCAGACATTTATCCTTGCAGAACTTAACGTCATAACCTTTATCACATAACTGACTTACACTGATCAGGTTATGGTTTAACCCTTCAACATAAGTCACGTCGGTGATAGAGATTATACCGTTGGAAATCATACCATAACCTCTGGTGACTCCTTGATCTGACCCTCCAAAGATGACTTTGGGTCCATTCTCGACTGGAGTGTAATCACGCAGCAGGCTTCTTGTTCCGGTCATATGCCGGGAGCATCCACTGTCCAAATACCAGATCGGCGTTTTGGTGGCCTTTGGACATTCCTGCAAAACAAAATTAATTTGCCTTAGGAACCCAATCGAACTTGGGTCCTAGATTCCTGGTTAGCACACTCCCCCTCGGTTGGTTAACCCTACGAGTGGTCGGTCTCGCATTGCTAACATGGGGAGTCTCGTAGTTCCTTGGATTAAACCAACAATCCACGGCAAAGTGACCGACTTTGCCACAGCACCAACAGTCAAATCTGTTGTACCTCTTCCTAGGCTCCTGCCTTACCCTGGGAATGGTGGGTACTGCTGGGGCCTTGGATCTGGAGGTGGAGGCCTCATGGTGACAACAGTCGCATGACTTTGTCACCTTCTGTATAACAGGCTTGGCTTTTGGTGCCTGCTTTCCATTATGGCCGCTAGAGAACGGACCATAATTTCCTATGTGGATTTCCTCATAAGGTGCCTTGAAGGCACTCTCACCGAAGTTCCGAGGAAAGTTCCAACCGTCATACCGGCTCTTTGGCTTTGCAACCGAGGGCCGGAAATGATGCCCAAATGTTGACTCAAAGTCGTGTTGGTTGCAAGGAAAGCCAGGCTTTCTGAACGCAACAGGACTAAGAGGAGCCTTACCCTTTTCATCAGCAGATGCCTTCTTGGCGGCCTTATTCTTCCTCTGGTTCTTGTTTCTCCTAGATGAAGAACCAGATACCCCTATATGCCCCAAGCCAGCTCCTTTGGCCTGAGCAGAGAAGGTATCAACGACTGGAAGAACTGATTTTGGCATGGAGAAGCTCTTGACGATCTTCCTTTCTGCCGCAAGTAGTTCTTCCAACTTGTCGACTTCCTCCTGCTTTAGATCAAGGAGCTTCAAAGACTCTGAATGCTTGGAAGTCAGGTCAAGGTATTCCTGTCGGAGAGAAATCAAGCTAGTGACCTCTTCCCTTAGGGATACACACTCACCCTTAAGGAATTTTACTTCCTTCTTCTCAGCCTTCAGTCTCTTTCGACACTCATCGAAAGTGTTGAGCAGAAGCTCATACTTCTCGAGGAGCTCAGCTTCACGGGCTGAAGGGCCATCCTCAGGTTCATCATCCTGAGACTCAGGATCAGAGTCGGAGTCGGAGAGAGGGGTGTGAGCTTTTACCTTCCCAGTAAATGGGGGACATTCTCCTTCTGAGTCGGAGCGACCCACCAGCCCGAAGTAGGCTTCCTCATCATCACTGGAGTCTGAGGAATCAGACTCACTTAGTGTCTTTGGCCTTCTTGCGATGTAGCTCCGCTTCTTCTTCTTATCTCTGGAGGATTTGAGCTCCTCTCCTTTCCCTTTTTCTCTTTTGCTTTGATGGCAGTCGGCCACGACGTGTCCTGGCTTATTGCATCCAAAGCAAATAATATCAGAAGAACGATGTTTGTTAGGTTTAGATGCATACCTGTCAGAAGAATAATTTTTCTTCTAATGCCTGGAGGAGGAGCTGTCTTTCTTTCTTTGATTCCTCATCTTGAGGAACTTCTTGAACTCTCGGGTGATGAGGGAGAAATCCTCCTCCGACAGCTCTGAGCCGGAGGAGCATGGTTCAGAGTCCTCCTCCTCTTCCTTATTCCTCGCACGGTATGACATCGCACCCTTGCCCTTTCTGGAGTAACTGGCTTTTAGGGCCACAGTCTTTTCTTTTGCAGCAGCCTTCTCTGCTTCTTCCTCTGCCTTCCTGGTGTTCAGCTGAAGTTCATAGGACATCAGCTTCCCAAACAGGATTTGTGGATCAGTTTCTGCTAGTCTGCCAAATTCTCTGATGGCGCAGATCTTTGTGTCCCATTCCTTAGTAAGGGACCTAAGGAATTTGTCATTGAGTTCACCATTGGTGAACACTCTTCCGTAGCCCTTGAGGGCGTTGACAATCTTTAGGAAGTTCTCGTATGTGACTCCGATCTCTTCCTTAGGCCCTTGCCTGAAGGCCTCATATTTTTGGTTCAGGAGGGATCTCCGATCATCCCTCACTTCATCCGTGCCCTCCATTAGGATGATCAGGCACTGCCAGATCTCTTGAGCTGTCCTGCAGTTGCTGAAATTTTGCATCATGGAATCATCAACTGCGCTCACCAGAATGTTTCGTGCCTTCTTGTCCAGTCCCACGAGCACCATCTCGTCTTTGTCCATTTCAGAAAGTGTCTTCGGCACCTTCTTGGTGGGATCGATGGTGGAGGCCTTGGTGGGGACATAAGGTCCCTCCTCCACGATCATGAAGAGTCGAGGATCGACTGCTTCCATGTAAAACCTGATTCTTTCCTTCCAGATCGGAAAGTTTAGCCTGGTGCATACTGGGATCTTGCCGGAGAACTTGAGCCCGTCCATAGTAGATATTTGTCTTCTTCTTGACACTAGGGGCAGGATTCAACTCAAGGTGTTGACCTTTTTGATGAGCAACCTGGCTCTAATACCACTTGAAAGTCCACCTAGTGTCAGCTATGTGCACCTATGGGGGGGGGGGGGGAATAGGTGACGAGTAGCGCTTTTGCGGAATTTACGAACGTACCTGCACAATAAAAATAGAAAGCACAGCACACAGAATACACAGGCAAATTATAGTGGTTCCCCGACTTGGGTACATCCACTTTCCCCCTTCGACCTATCTCCCCAACAAGGGACGACTCGGTCACTTCTCCAACGGGATTGAAATCCAATCCCTGCACTAACGGAAGGAGCCCTTCCACACGTGAGAGTCAACACTCCCACAAAACGGGTTGCACCCAACCCTTACAACATGGAACAAAAGTTCCTTTACAACAAAAGAAAATATAGAATGTACACGAGATACAAACTTCTTTTGGAGACTACGGTGTTCCTCTTCGTTCGACGACGTGCTCGTGAAGTCAACGAAAAGTCTACAACCTTGGTCTCTCTTAGAAAGGATCTTCCCGAAACCGGCGGCGGCAATCCGAGCGGCGGCTTGGTTCGGGATCGACGGCAACGACGGTGCGCGACAGCAGTACTCCTGAGATCCAATCTTCGTTGCAAAGCAAACTAGGTCTACCAACGGTCACTCTAGGATCGGTCGTCTCGATCGATTCGGACGGGGGAGTTTTTCCCGGTCAACAAATCGAGAGACAAGGGATATCTGGATAGACACGTGAGACTCGAGCTTTGCTAAGCTTCTGTCGCCGGAAATCGGGAAGAAATGCGATCCGCAGCGGCGACGGACTTGCGCGAGCGGCGACGGAGGCGGCGGAGAGATTTCGCGATTTTAGGGTTGCACTCGCTCGGCTTCTTTCTGTCTAGGTATTCAGTTCAAAATACCTGTGTATAAATACTGTAGTTAACTCCAATATGACCGTTTGTGGGACCCACAATAGAAATCCCCAAATCCCGGTCCAGAAATTTAACAGCGGCAGAATCCGGTTCAGGAAGTTCCAGAAAAACGCCAAGTCAAAATCGGTGAGAATCGAAAGTGATTCTCGCCGAGTCGCCGAGAATCAAAGGTGATTCTCGACAATTCGGCGAGAATCAAAGATGATTCTCGTCGAATTTGCCTTGGTTGCACGCACTGCTTTAGGCCAGGTCGAGACGGCGAGAATCAACCAGTGATTCTCGTCGATTCGTAGTGATTCTCGCCGAATCGGCGAGAATCACTAAGTGATTCTCGTCGATTCTTACTTAGACGCAGAGGTGCTTGCTTAGAAGTTGCTGGATCGAGTTCGGCGAGAATCAACTTCTGATTCTCGACGAATCGGCGAGAATCCCAAGTGATTCTCGCCGAATCGGCGAGAATCACTTGGTGATTCTCGTCGATTCTAACTTAGACGAATTTTCGTCTTTCCACCTATGAGATGCTCCTTGACCCATCCTTGCTCCTTGTCTGCTCCTGCATATTTACAGCTCTGTGCTTGAAAAGAAGTGCACTCCAATAGAGAGAGTACACGTAGGCCAACACACTGATCTGCTCAACGAGGGATTACGTCGTGCAGACCTGTGTATATTGACCTAATGCACCCTGACATTGGTGTGCACTTAGCGTGGAAAAACTGCAAGCACAACTAGAAGGATTTTATCAAATACATAGTCTATTGACCTTAGCTTGTCCAGGGGCTTCTTCAAATCATGTACATTGTGGATACAATACCCAACACAGAGCCTCAACCATAAGCTGCTTTATGCTGCTATCCACATCCAAAGCCTATCGAATCCGATCAGCCATGTCATACTGAACTTCAGTCCAGTTCAATAGCGCTTCTGCACTTGACTGCTTGTCTACGCAAGAGATCTCCAACGCCTCCAACTCCCGAACCAACCGCTCATCATGGACCGACATCCAATTGGCTTGAACTGGGGCCCGACGACTCAACGCATCTGCAACTGCATTGTCTTTACCAGACACGTAGTGGATCTTGAATGTATAGTCCCCCAGGAACTCCATCCATCTACCTTGCCGCATGTTTAGATCTTTCTGATCCAACAAATATTTCAGGCTGTTATGGTCGGTATAGATATCGACCCTTACCCCTATAAGTAGTGTCTCCACAGCTTCAAGGCAAAAATCACGGCCGCTAACTCCAAGTCATGGACCGGATAATTCCTCTCGTGCACTTTCAGCTGTCTCGAGCCATACGCTATAACGCTTCCATGATGCAGTAGCACGCAACCCAAACCACTGCCTGAAGCATCGATGTAGATTTCAAAGCCTTCGGTCCCACTCGGCGAACTTAGCACAGGAGCCGTGGTCAACCGACACTTCAACTCCGCAAAAGCTCGTGCGCACTCCGACGTCCAAACGAACTTCTGTTCCTTCCTCGTCAAAGTAGTGAGAGGTAACGCTATCCGCGAGAAGTTCTCCACGAAGCGCCTGTAATAGCCGGCAAGCCCCAGAAAACTCCGGAGTTCCGCGACCGTAGAAAGCACAGGCCACTCTCGTATCGCAACAATCTTCGTCGGATCCAACACAATCCCCTCTCCACTCACTATATGACTGAGGAACGTCACTGAGGACAACCAAAACTCGCATTTCAAGAACTTGGAGTACAATTGATTCCTCCTCAGCGTATCCAAAAACAAGTGAAGATGCTTGAAGTGATCTTCTTCACTCTGCGAGTACACCAAAATGTCGTCGATGAAGACGATCACAAAATGGTCTAAGTACTCCCTGAAAGTCCTGTTCATCAAATCCATGAACACTGACGGCGCATTCATCAGCCCAAACGGCATGACCGTAAACTCATAATGCCTGTATCTCATACTGAACGCTGTCTTAGGGATATCACTCTACCTTATTCTCAGCTGATAGTAACCGTACTTAAGATCCAACTTAGAGTACACCGTCGACCCGACTAACTGATTAAATAGATCATCAATCCTTGGGATCAGGTACTTGTTCTTTTTCGTTAGCTTGTTCAACTCCCGATAATCAATACAGAGTCTCAAGCTCCCGTCCTTCTTCTTAACAAAGAGGACCGGTGCGCTCCAAGGTGACGAACTTGGACGCAAATACCCCTGCTCCAACAATTCTTGTAGTTGCACCTTCAGCTCCGCCATCTCCTTAGGCGCTAGCCGACACGGAGAGCGTGACACAGGTTTAGGACCTGGCACTAGCTCAATCGCGAAATCTATCTCCCATTGAGACGGGGCTCCAGGAAGATTGGCAGGGAACACATCAAGGTACTCAGCTACCACTGAAATACTATCCAATGTAGGTTTAGTCTTTGCAACCTCCACTAGCGTAAAGAACAGCTCTGCACCAGCACGAACCGCCTTCACCACCTGAAGAGCAGACATCAACGCCTTGATCGACCCTTTTAAGCCTGTAAAAGTCATCTCATGACCTGTTCCAACTTGACTTCCTTTCGACCGCAATCAATAAAAGCTTGCTGCTCCGAGAGCCAGTCCATGCCAAATATTACGTCGAACTCCACCAACGGCAGTAACGACGCTAGCAAATGGAACTCCTGACTCCCAATACGAATCTGAACGCCACAGATTCTCTCCGCGCGCATCGAACACCCATTCGATAACAACACATCCAGTTTGTCCTTCACCGTAGAAGAAGGTACTCCGATGCGCGATATGAACCCTTTAGACAAAAAGTAGTGTGAAGCTCCTGTATCAAAGAGTGCTCTCGACGGATTATCACAAATCAAAACAAATCCTAAACAAGCAGTGTTAAGGTAACACGCGCATAACAAGTATTTCAAAATTAACTTGTAATAAATTTAAACCATACCTATCACCACATCTGCTTGTTTAATGGCCTCCTGTTGGCCAAGATTATAAACTCTTGGTTGAGCCGGGGCATAATGGGACGCGGTTGACTCCACCGTCTTGCCCTTCTCTTCATATGTTGCTCCCGGCTTCAACTCAGACTTTTGATGTCCACCCCGACACTCACGGGCATAATGCCCCAGCTTCCCACAGTTGTAACATGCGCCCGGGGTCCGACCAGTGGTCGCCCCAGAAGCACCAGCAGAGGGGGCTGGACCCAAAGTCCTAGCTTTCTTGTTCCACTTCTGGAACACAGACTTTGAGGAGTTCGGTACTTTGAACTCCGACTTCCTATCACCAGAGCTTTTCTTCGCTTGCACGTTCTTCATATCCTTCTCCAAAGACCGGGCCGTGTTGACCAGGTTCAAGAAGCCATGCGTCATCGACCCGAGAGTAGTAGCCTCAATTCATCTCTCAGGCCTTCATAAAAATGGTTGGTCTTATGCTCCTCATCCGCAAACATAGAGCTATCATACCGACCCAATCGAGTAAACTCGTGGAGATACTCATCCATGCTACTCTCTCCTTGCACAAATTTCAGGAACTCATTCTCCAAGGCTATCCTCTGCGCCGAAGGGAGGTACCTTACCAAGAATAGTCTCGAGAACTCCTCCATCGAGACGTCCGTCAGTTGCCTTCCTCTTAATTGATGTAGCTTTAAACCTTCCCACCACAGCCTCGCATCCCCGTCCAACAGGAATGTAGCTATAGTGGTCATCTGCCACTCCTCCGTCTCAGTAGTTGTAAAGACTCTCTTCACTCTGGAGAGCCAGTCTTCAGCTTGCGATGGGGTTCCCAACCTCGAGAACACCGGATGGTTAAAGCTCATAACGTGCTTGAGCTGCCTTTCAGTTTCTCGCCTCGGCACCAAAGGCTCCACTACTACCTGCTCCACTCTTCTCGGCTCAGCCTCTTGAAGAGGTACCTGTTCCATCGTAGGAGCAGGCTGTTTCATTTGCCTTGCATGCTGCACATTAATCATGACAAACACTGCTTCGGCAACCAATCGTATGGTTTCAGCCGATGGAGGTGTTGCAGGAGCATCGTTTGGTGCACTACTAGCCTCAGAAACTCGGTGTTCTGACGGCCCAGCACCGCTTCTGGTCACCTATAGTTGTACAAAACACCGTTAAGTGACCATACGAAATTACAAAAAACAATTATAGGAACACGCAGGTTCCTCAAACACGTGTATTTTTATTCCTAAGTGGGCATTCATGGGTTATTTTGATGTTATAACGATGACGCACACACATGTGCTCACCACCCCTTAAAAAGAATTCGTCCACGAATTCATTTTAAGCCTGACCGAAACCAGTAGTCTGATACCAAATTGTAACACCCCTATCCGTCGCATAGCATATAGTAGTAGGTCTGGCCGGGGCCCGACGTCATATACCGCAGACAGACCGGGTGGTTACTCAATGGAAACCATCCAACCAATATCCAACGTCCTACACAGTGTCATTCTAGTGGAGGCAATTTAAAGTTGCAAATTAAAGAACCCAGCCACAAGCATGAATGTCCACTACTCAAAACAATAGGAATGAAGTACAAAACACAAGTACAATGGCCTTAGGGCCTTATAATTGTTTACTCAATAAAATGTGTCTTTCATACCATGGCACGCAGGCCGGTCACACATGAATAAACAAGTAAACACTTAAAATAGGCCTTCGAGGGCCGGCTCAGCAACTTGGGCTTTAGCCCGCTATTTACCACTTGGTCCTGCAGCACCTGCAAGCAACAATCCACCTTAACAGTGGCAAATAAAGGCAACGGTCAGCTATGCTGACCAAATTATAACGATCTCGCCCCCAAACTCCGGGCGACGATGCTTCTTCCCTGCACTTCATTAGCATAACCAAGAATTATATAGTAATAACACTACATCACAAGCGCATGCATGCACGACCACACATCTCGTGCTCTTAGGGCACATATCGATGAACCCAGTTAGAACCGCGGTCCCACCACTACCACTTGGACGACACATCTCGTGAGCATTTGAGTCTTTGAGGCAGAAGAAATGACACTTGAAATCATCGACGGCCTAAGACCCGACCTCTATGCCCTCGGTAGGCCACTAACACCGAAACTGCATAGAGCAGGAACGGTTCCACTCAACCCGTTGCTCACTTCGCCATGACACTTAAAGTTATCGGCACGGGTTAAGCTTCCCCGAAGCCCGCGAATCGAACACACAATAATACATAACCCAGTTATGTACAAGTTAGCTCCCAGGCCACCAAGACGGCATAATCACGCATCTGCCCAGTTTTTCGGGTGCACCTCGAGGTTAGTCCCCAAGGCTCCCTGCTGCAATCTACCGCGTAGAAAACCCGAAAAACAACCAATTACACGGAGTCTTCTCCGGCCATTCATGCAATGTAACATCACCGATACAGACCAACTTGTCCGGGTAGGCTTCACACATCATGCATATATCCGTTCTCGATTACTGACTCTGCATGTACACAACGGGGACTATTCATGTCTACCCGAAGGAATGCCTCAACTCACCGCAAACTCGCGAGAGCGGGCTTCCTATGCAAAGGAAAAGAGGACTTCACATGTCCTAGGATGAGAATCGTTACCCTAATGTTTTTCCTTGGCGACATGGAAATCTACCCGGATGAAAAGCACTGCAAGCTCCTTGCCTCCGTAGATCCAAAGTCGGCTTGCGATTTGGAGCTCCGAAGCTCCGCCGGTGACCGGATCTAGCCTCCTTTCTTCTTCCTTACTCTACTCTCTCTAGACTTTAGAAAGAGATTAAGTGAAAGAAATGAGGGATTTGAAACTCTATTCCCGGGTATATCCCAGTAGGAATAACCCCCAGACGTCAGATCCCAAAGTAAGGAAACGAACGACCACGATTTGGAGCTGAAAAGCAAAATCTAGGCTGAATACGGCCTGTGACACGCCCGTGTCCAGGGCCATGTCCCCCATTCACCGTCGAAACCGACGCGTCCCAAAAAGCACACGGGCACCCGACCCGCCCGTATTTGACCTGACACGCCCGTGTCATCCAGTACACCTCGTGTTCCCGGGTGTGTTCCTCCATCAACACAGGACCAACACCAACCCGAGACACACACGGGTCTTGGACACGCCCGTGTCCTATTTAACACGCCCGTATCAAACCCGAACACGCTTGGGTTACAGGTCGTGTTCAATGTCTCGACACTTCATCGAGCACAGTTCGTCGACCACCCGACACGGCCATGGACACGCCCGTGTCCTAGGCCGTGTTCCCTGTATCGACACATCGTCAAGCGAAAATGTCGACTTCCCGGCAGATCGTCGACACGAGCTCGACATGCCCTGGGACACGCCCGTGTCTCAGGCCGTGTTCGCTGCTCGACGATCGTCGACTCCAAAATTCGTCGACCTCTCGGCCAAATCGTCAACCCAAACATGACACGCCCTGGGACACGCCCGTGTCCCAGGCCGTGTGCCCCTGCCAAATTCCAAACTTGGCTCAAAACGCCTCCCGTCGCTCTTTTGAGTTTCGGGGCGTTATAAGAAGAGGCTGGCCCGTCTCGTCTAAGTGCCTCTCATTGAGTCCTTCTGGTTCCCTCTCGGCACCGATCCCCCGGGAGCCTTCTCCACGGTACCAGCAATCATCACGGTAGTACTCTTCGTACCCGTCGTGGGCAGGGACTTGGTGGGGGTCTCGACGACGGACTTGCCTTTGTCCGGTGTGGATGTTTTGGACTTCTTGGAGGAGGCTAGGGGAGGAGCATCCGGCTTCCGCTTTTGGGCACTCGGCTGGAACGAGATACCCACTCCTCCCTGCAGGCCAAAGTTGTCGATTGTGTTGGATCCCTAGTTTGGATTTGGACTAGGTTCACTAATTAGGTTGAGTTTTGACCCACATTGTATAGCTAGGGTCAAGTATTGAGTCCTAGAGTTTAGGCTAGTCATTAGGTTCAACATTCATGGACCAGCCAGCAGAGAACCTCAGTTGACTCAGACTTAGAAGAAATCAGAGTTAAAATTATCAGTTCAAAATTCTTCGAACTCAGCTCGACGATCGTCGATCGCAGATCGACGAATTCAGAAATCCTTCTCTGAGTTGAGCTCGACGATATTCGAGCTCAGGTCGACGATCTCCTTACTCAGATAGATTCTCTGATCGACGAAATCTGGAGTTCAACTTCAACAGATTCTTTCCAATTTATGTTCTCTGAACTCTGCTCGACGAAGATAGATTCTTAGCTCGATGAACTTAGAGTGTAGAATTGGCTAGTTATTTCCAGCATGCAGTTTGTTGAGCGCAGGTCGACGAACAGGAATTCTCAGCTCGACGAACTTGGATCTCCGGTCGACGAATTCTGTTCAGAGCTCGATGAATTCTGTCTCAAGCCAGATTTAGAAGTTTTCCTTATTCTGTCTTTATTTCTTATATTATTTAGCAGTATTTCTCTGAGTAATTGATGCTTATATTCCCCTGAATATATCTGTTATTGACAGCATTAATTATGATCTTCATCAGGGTTAATTACTTGCTTAATTTATTAGGACAGTTGGGGAAACTCATTTAAGACAATATTCTCCAGTCGTTTCATTCTCCAGACAGATCAACAATTAATGCTTGGAATTCAAATTTTCAAAGGAGAATTTTTGATAGCAGAATATAAAAGAGATTTTCTCTTTCTAGACAAGTAGTAATACAGAGAACAACTAAGACAGAGATATAGAGTCTCGACATCAGACAAGCAGTAACAAGAAAATCTCTGTGCAGAAAACATCATGTTTTCCCCTTGTACTTTATAAAGACTGAAGAAGAACAACAATCAAACATCAAGAGTCTTCTTCAACTTCTACTCCAGGAATATTCAAGGACAACAAACTCTAAATCAGTCAGAAGTTCCTGGATCACTTCAAGCCAAGGCTGAAGACCTACACCTTGAGCAAGGCTCCAAGTCATTTCAGAAGGAGCTTTGACACCAGCAATCCACTAGTCTTCTATGTTGTATAGAGAAAAGAGAAGACAACATCAACTCTCTCTCACCTCCTGTATAAAGGGTTTATTAACTCCCTTCAAAAGTTTATTCTTGGTTTTTGGGCATCTGATCAAAAGCTCAAAGGGTTGTGAGATCTCCATGGAAATAGATCTTGTGGTGGCAGACACCTGATCAAAAACCTGATAGTAGATTCCTACTAGGGTGGTAGAGGAGTGGATGTACCCAGGTTGGGTAACCACTATAAAATTCTTGTGTCGTCTGGTTGTCAATTTTCTTTTTGTTCTTACTATGACTGTGATAGTTTAGTTTTGCTTAGTTTGCATTTCCTTTTCATACTACTATAAGTATCACCTATTTTATTACTCTGATAAATTTCTAAAACAGCCAAAAGTTTTAAGTTATTCTATTCACCCCCCCCCCCCCTCTAGAGTAATCAGATCTATCCCCTATTTCATTGGTATCAAAGGTATACCATATATTTCAGATTGTACGAGAGATAGGCCAGGGGTGAGATCCCCGGTTTCCTCGTACGGCTGGTGGAGAGGGATTTCTCGTTCACCTACACGAATTGTAAGGGTTAGCATCACTGAATCCCAAGGCATCACCCAAGGAAGATAGGTGAGATAGTACCTTCACCGGCGAGGACTAGCGGAAGGGAGTCGAGGTCCCGCCGTAAGAACTTGACATCGAAGTTCTTGGTTCTGAAGAAGGTGAGGAGGTCGGTCTCGTGCCCCCAAGCGCGGGAGGCTTGTAGGTCACCTCGTCGTATTGAACGGGTGAGAGGGGCAGGTTATCGAAGTTCCCGAAGACAAAAATGAACTTTTAGGGGCAGTGGTGGTTCTTGTTGGCGAGACCGCTAATCTTGATCGTCTGGCCGAGAAGAAGACAATCCCGCTCTTGGCTCAGAAGTTGAACAGCTTCCGGAAGACCGAGAGGTTGAACTCGATCCTTTTCGCGCACATGTATCAGGCGAATGCTACCAGAAGTGCGATGGAGTTCGTGTTGAATTGGGCGGGAACCACTCCAAAGTACCGGAGGGTCTGTCGCACCTCTAGCCAGAGGGTGGGGGGGGGGGGGGGGCGGGGGGTAGAATCCCACCTCAATGTGCTCCAGGGGGATGGCTAGTTCCCCTTCTTCCAAGAAGTTGATTTTGTCGTGGCTCTCGGGATGACGCGCGACAAACCCTGGTAGGACGTAATTGGACACAGTGGAAACTTACTCCTCCTCAGTTAACTTGCAAAGGGAATTGTGGTCAATGAAGTATTGCACGTATCTAGTTCGACTATCAGTCTCTCCCAGCATTTTGCGAATGTGCGAGGGAAGTTGGGTTTGCGCAGGCGCGAGACCTCAAAGTGGCGAGTGTGTGAGAGGAGAATGAAGACCCGAGATCAAATGGAAGTAAATGTGGTTGGTGAGCCGGCCTATTTATAGAAAATTTCGGCAATCATGAGGTTTTTCTCAGGCGATGGGGGTGCAGATAGCATCTTTTAATATTCTGGTGCCTCGTAATTTGCCCAACCCAGCCATCGCTTCTTACCTGCAAATGGCCAAAGTCTCCAGGCAGAGTTCCTGGGTAAGTGAAAGGCATAGCACAGCGAAAGCAGAAAAAACAAGCATGATATTCGGCAGACTAAATACACTACATTAAGCGAAAGCATTATTAAAAGTACTTAGTTGGCCACTCGCCGAGCGAGGGAAATTCGAAGTGGTGATTTAGTTTTATTACAGAATCAGGCGAGAATCCAGAACAAGAGGAGGCGGTAGCCAACGAGCTCAGTATTGGACCAATTGCCAACGACCCCGACCTCGCTTCCCCGACCTCAGAGGCACTCGCGGGTAGTAGTAGGTGCTCATGACCGTCAGCTCCTGGTTGACCAAGCGCATTTGGTCCTAGGCCCGCGCAATGTTCCTCCCGAGAGATGTGTCATCGCACCCGCCTCCTTGCCACTCCATCTTCCCAATAAGGTGCACGTAGTCCCGCTCAAGGATGCCTAGCCGGCGCTCAGTTGCAGCCTGATGTACTTTCTCCTGATGAGAATCGTCCTGCTGCATCCAGATCAGTTTCGCCAGGACCTCCACCATCTGCTCCTTGAGTGTCTCGGCATCCCTAGGATCTCCGAGGAAGTTCGTGAGCTTGCTGGGAGAAGGTGGGGGCGAGAACTCCTCCTCGTCGACATCAATAGCCGTCGTCTAGGTGTCCTAGTAACCTGACAAGAAGTTTCGGCCAGTCAGAATCAGATTCAAGCGAGAAGGGGAGGGTTTAGTGATTTACCTAGCGTAGGGATGGCGCTCCCGCCCGATGGCTGGAGGGAAGGACCAAGTATTCCCTCGAAGGATCCCGGAAAGAGCGGGTGGACCGTCTTTCCTCATCCCGCACGGCTTGGAGTTTGAACCGGTAGGTGGGTCTCAGCAGGATGGGAGACATCAGGAGCTTTCTTGGTCAAGGGCCGAGAGCCTGGCAATGGTTCCTTTGGGACCACGGCGGCCGGAGTCTTGGGTGCTGGACTAACTGGACAGGAGCTACAAAAAATAGTTTAAGCAAGAAGATATACATGTTAAAAAATGCGAGAAGGTAACCATTAGTCATACTTGGAACGACTATGGTTTCGGTCCGGGTAACTTGGGGGTAGTCTACGGAGCCAACAGTTTGCTCCCTTAGAGGAGCCGGAGGGTTCCAGCATTCACCGGGGGAGCGCTAGCATTGCTTTCTGGCAAGGTTTCCTGCGAATGGGCGCTGGGATCAGTTTAACGAACACTTTTTTGAGGATTTCTACCAGAATAGGTGTAAGTAAAATACCTCTGCATGGGCGATGAGGTTCTCGTGATTGGGGGTAGGGGTCGGAGAAGCAGACTCATCCGCCGCAGGATTCTGCCGAATCATCTTCACCCTCTTCGGCTGGTAGGGCGAATCGGTAGGCCTCTTGGACGAGAGCCATGGAGCGTACTTGGAGGTCTTGGAGCTAGCCTTTTCCTGCACAGCCACGAGGCGGTCCAAGAGCTCTTGCGAGAGCGGTTTCGCGGTCAATCTATTGTACATGGTCGAAGCGGCGAAAGCTCAAGGGATGAACTGAGGTTGAACGGGGATGTCAACTCCAAGGCTATCCTGAGGTATTTATAGAGGTGTGGAGGGGCCCACAAAAAATTCCTTTCCAGGTCAGCAAACACTCATCGAATACCAAGAGTTGGACATTTCTTTCCAAGCATAAGACTAGCACACAAAGAGCGGTGATTGTATACAACCCCGTATTCGTTGAGTGGACTCCTTCAGCAAGTTCGGGCCTTTGTGGGACATTTAGGTCCAAGAAGGCCAGAGTGGGCGAGTGGGGTAACCAGATCAGCACTCGCCCAGGGAGAGCGAAAGGGTTCCCGCCCGTAACAGGCAGGGAGGCTCCCACCCATAGCAGGCGCGAGGGCTCTCGCCCATATAGCCGAGTGGCATGTTGATCTCGCATCCGTCCTTTTAAGGAGCCATGAAGGCGAGTGCCTAGCTCACCCCAGGGCTCGCCCCTTCAGGAGAGTGGTACCGTCATGGAACACTCGCCTAGTGGGGTTCAGAGGCAGAATTACTTGGATGTCCTTGAAGGACTGCAAATAGCCCACCACGACAGCGGAGCTACGCTGTTGGCAGGCCCAATTGGGCTGCTTATAGTAATTCTGAACATCAAAGTTACATTGTTGGCAGGCCAAGGTCATAAATATATAAATAGAAAACCGAGGGGGGCACTTTGGAGAGCAGGGTTCAACAGTTTTCTCTTGCATTATTCCTTCTTCAGGCTCTTAAAGGTGGCCCAAAAAAGAAAAAAAAGACTCTCAGCATTGGTGGGAAGGAAGAGTATTTTGATCTCTGGGGTAGGGTGGGGGATCTC